>VWYI01021360.1:437270-550441 GCA_013399455.1 Anthoscopus minutus
CTGCACTCCTGCTCAGGTTCTGCACTCCTGCTCAGGTTCTCCTGCACTCCTGCTCAGGTTCTCCTGCACTCCTGCTCAGGTTCTGCACTCCTGCTCAGGTTCTGCACTCCTGCTCAGGTTCTCCTGCACTCCTGCTCAGGTTCTCCTGCACTCCTGCTCAGGTTCTCCTGCACTCCTGCTCAGGTTCTGCACTCCTGCTCAGGTTCTCCTGCACTCCTGCTCAGGTTCTCTTGTGTTCTCACCTCTGCAGCAGCAGGGACAGAGCAGCAGGGACCTGATGGGAGCATCAAGCACCCACAATGCTCACACCCGTTTCCAAGCCCCTGAAATCCCCGCAGTGCTCCCTGGATCAGTGTGTGCAAGTGCATTTGGGGCTCTGCATTTACCACACCCTGTGAAGGCCACACACAGCTCCAGCACCTGCTCCTACAGCCCCTCACACGAGGCAGGCTCTGGTGGTTTCCTTTTCCTCGTGCAATTACATTCCCATCCATGTGATGCTTTCATGACTGTCATATAATGGAACTTAAAGCTGATTGTTTTAGCAATAATGATAAGGGTTAGCAAATACCACAGAGGGACACTGTGGTGTCCTTTCATACAGCTGTAATGCACAGATTGAATCTGAAACAAAAAAAGCAAAGTTGTACATGTGTTCTAGCATAAAACTTAATATCCAAGTTATTAGGCTGGGAAAAAATATAAATTAAAATCTGGCTGATATGTGTGAAGATAAACAGGGTCAATTAATTTATTTAAATTGCCTTAATAGACCATTTTTGTTTTTGTTTAACTCAAGAGCTTTAAATTTAAATGATCCAATCCTTTTTTAGCATTTTTTAATGTGAACACTACACCAAAAATATTTTATTGTACATAAATGAGACATAGTTTTCCTGCAGCCCATTTAATTTTATTTTTGCTTTTAAAGTAAGGGATAAGTACATTTGTATTTGTGTGCTGCTCCCAAGCTCTTTTAAAGTAACGCCACACAAGGCAAGCACAACCAGGGCCCCCACAGCTCCAGCTTCAGACCCATTGCAGCACACAGCAGAGCTGGATTTGCAGCTGCAGGAGCTGCCAGTTGCCATGAAAACACAGGAAAAGTCAGGGAACAATCTTCTCCCTCACAGGTCTTTAAGGTCTCACAAATGTGGCTTAGGCCTCTCTAATTGTGCACTGCTCTTCATTATTTATGGTACAAAGAGCAGGGGGGCAAACCTGTAATTTGGGCAGTGACAGAACATCTCGTTAAAAATCACCGGAATAAGGAATAGCTGTACTTTAGCTCTCAGTCACAAAATTTAAGAAATATTTTCATATATCTGAAAGCATGCAGTCCATCTTGCCTCTTGTCCCTGAAACCATCCCCTTTTTGTTAAATTTGTGAAAATGAAACTCTTTTAATTCTGAGTATTTGGTGTTTAGCAAGAGCAACTGTGATCACGCAAAGCCACTGCCCTCCGAGGTGTTGAGGGAAAAAATGGACAGTCCAGGGTCTGTAAGACTGGTGGTTTTTTTTGAAAACCAGGCTTGTAACAACCTTTTCAGGCTTTATTTCTCCTCTTTCTAAGTGCAATAACTATCCATGTTCCTATGTAAGCTCTCTCCAATTGAGATATCTAAATAAATAGGCAGATGATTACTTCTAATCCTACTATGGATTGCAGTATTGCAGCTGAAGCAGAATTTCCAGCCAAATATCCTGGTCCTGCCTGAGCCTCCAGCCCTGGGTGTGCTCAGTGCCTCAGCACCCAGGGCCCTTCACTGTGATTTGTAACCTACAGGAATAAATGGCCAAGAATTGTGAGTGAGAGCCCTATAGCATTTAAGACCCTGTTCAGCTGGAAAATTACACAGCCTCCCGAGGCACATGAGCCCTGAGAGGCCTCAGCAGCAGCAGATCCTTTCAGGAAAAAGGTCAGCCAAGCACCCAAGGAGGAGGAGGGAATACAGGAAACATTTACCAGCTCCAAAGCAGAAGCAGCAAAGAGCTCTTCTTTGTCCCCTGGTATTTGTCTGTCTCCCTTCTCCCACCCTACACTTTGCCTAGGAAGCAGAAAGTGTTCCTAAAATATTTGGGGACTGAAAAAGAGCTGTTCTCAAAGCATCACCCCCTAGAGGAGATGATCTCTGTCCCTGGAGTGCAGCACACCTGAGGAGACTGCTGCTGATAAAACCAAGCCTTCAATGTGCTTCTCCTTGAGACACCCAAACAGAGTGCCTAAATCCAGCCCTGGAATTCAGTAGAAGCAATTAGAAAAGGACACCAAACACAAATAAAGGCAGCAGACAAGCTCTTATTTTTCACATGAAGAGCAAACTGTGCTTTTCTGAGGCCACCTAAAGCCACCTCCTGCAAGAGACTCTGTTCTCACTCTCATCATTCAGGTCACACATAATACAGGTTGTGTTGCTACACATAATGCACTTCTTTCTCTGACTGACCCTCATGCAGTTCTCTCAGTGGGCATATTTGTTCTGACTGTTTCTCTCTGGACCCATGAAGATATCTTGCTAAAAGGTAAATGACGGAATTTCCATGGGCATTATTTAAAAGTGGAGATGAAATCCCTGATTTGTACCTCCAGTGTCATTGTTACAGAAGCTCCACTGCTGCACAAAGCTTTGGAAATGCATTGGAAATGCAGAGGCACCGAGTGTAAAGGGTGCTTTTAGTGAAGAGTACACTGAAAAATAAGCTGCTTCCCATCAGCGAATGCATTCTTTATCTTTAGCGTAACATTTACAAAGCTTGTTCAGGAAAAAAATGTGTTAAATCTTTCATCAGGCTACAGACACTTTATTTGGAGTCTTCACAGAAACCCAAAGTAGTGCCATAAGGTGCCTGGAATATTAGCCAAGATAAAACCTTCAGGGCCATGCACGCTACTGTTTTCAAATCTGTTCTTTCATCTGATGTGCCAGTCGAAATTACTTCTGCAACATGGTCAGAACCAACCTGGATGGATTTATAATGCCTGAAATTGCTATGGGCATATTTTTGTGAATCGCCTAGAGACAAACAGATAATTCTCTTTAGATTGTGTGAATTGCTAATTCTTATGCATGTCATGTATTTGCCAAGTGGCATGTTTAGACAAGGAAATTGCAGAATATTCCTGATGTCACCAGAACTCTATGCTTAGAAAGCCATGGGAGTGTAGGACAGTGTCCTTTCGTGCATCTCACATATATATTACAAATAATTTTAACTCAGACAGTACTTGTTACCTTCCCTCACTACAAGAGTACCTGTCTAAGAAGGGAGTGAAATGCTCAAGAGCAATTACCAACTATACCAGAGCAATTCATGTACTTGTGTGGGTAAAGGAAGCAGAACCCAGCTTTTTACTTTTCTCTGCTTAGGCAAGTGGAATAAACAGTCTAAGTGTCATCTTTTGAGTCAACATGTCAAGTTGAATTTTGTGATAGCTCATCTCTGTCTGTTGACATCATTACACCACACACAAAGCCCTCACAGAGCCTCCCTCGCTCATGCTCACCCCAAAAACACAGCTTGTGCCACCAGTCCCTGAGTTTCCCTCTCTGTACAACCTTCTCAAAATTTTTGAACTCATTGCCCAATTTCACCCACATTTGACAAGAGATTTCAGAGCTAATTAAGCTCATGTGAGTTTTCTGCAAAAGGCGGCCAGTTGGTGCAGAGCCCCGATGAGTCTGAAGGAAAGGCTGCAGCGTGTGATCACACCTCGCTCCCGCCCAGAAAATGCACACACAAGAGAAATGTTAGAACAACTCCAAGAGAAAAAGCATCAATCAAAGGCTTCAATTAACTCTCTATGGGAAATCAAGCTTTGATACTCTTTTTCTCCTTTTTATTTTACTACATCTGACTCAGATTCGGAAGGTACCAGCTTTTAACTAATATAGAAATTAGCCTCATCCTTAAACCCAACAGGGACATCTCTATATAGCATTTATTATAAAGCATAATTGTAGCTTCAGGGTATCATTTCAGATGAAAATGTAAGATACACAATAAAAGAAAATTCCATGTGTATTATGGTCAGATTTTGCTTCTCAAGTGACTCTGTACGTGTGGAGAAGTCGCTGAGCTGTGTGTCCAGCCAGCACAGCACTGACAGTCCCATGCTTATGGTTTAAGGCCATGAAATTATTAAAACCATGGGTTTAATTCTTGGCTGAAACTTTAGCAACTTCGGGTAAATCCCCTTTCCTCCCTTTCTGTGCTGGATCCTTCATCTGTCAAACAAGACTTAGCTCCCTTCCCCTACACTTCGTCTTTCCTCTGTATTTGTGTTGCTCCTCTACAAACTGGATGATGCCTGCTTTCCCTGAATGCCCATTAAACTGATTTCTGACTCAAAAAAATCCAAACACAAACATACTGAATCAATTTTTCTGAAGTATTTTAAGTAGATTTTTGTTTTGTTTCTTTTAGTCCTTGATCACTAGCCATGAAAAAATTCCAGTGGCTCCAGAAAGCTGGGTCTGCCCCTGAGAAGAATGCCAGCTTAACAAATGAGGACTTTGGATAAGGAGGTGCTAGGAATAAACAGTTGCTTTTCTTTATTGGGAGGGAAACATGATTAATATAATTGTTTCAGCATGTCCTATGTTCACAGCTTGGTTGAATTTTACAAGAGGAGTAACAAATCAGCAGTCATCGAGGAGTCACTTTAAATCCCCTTTAGATTCCATCACTCTTTAAAATGGGGTTTCTCAAGGCAAACAGGAAAGAATTTTATTTTCAAAGGGAAGAGAAAACAGCGTTGCTAAAACACTTCTGCTCTCTATCCCTGCGGGATGCAAAAATAATCCATGCCTGTGACTTCCATGAATTCAGTTAACTGCGGCTAAATTGCATCACAGAGCCTGTCTTTAACAGATCTGCAATGGTTAATGAACATGGTGGGGAGACCAGATATTTCTTCAAAACAACTCATCAAATAAGCAGCCTCCACTTAACAGATGTAAAGGCAGGGCCCAAAGTGGGAGCTGGCAGAAACAGATGGTGCCTAAGGGCAGCTTTCTGTTCCAGTGCTCTTGGGGGCCAGGTTAGGCAGGACGGGAAGGCTGGAGAGGTGGGGGCTGTGTTTTTCGGCAGCAGGTAAAATCCATTTGTCACACCAGCTCCAACTGGGCTTTCAGCACAGAAGTTTAATATCTGAAACCAATGAGGCATTCTGCTCTCCGACTGCAGCAAGGCAGGAAAACCTCTCAGAGCAGTATGGAGCCCCAGCCTTTTCCAGCAGGGAGAGATGTCAAACTCCTCATTCTGTGAGATTTGCCTTTTCCCTTCCTTCTTCAAACAAATAAAAAATGGATATGCAAAGGGGAGTGTTTTACCTTATGATACCTTCAGGGAAAGAATACAGAGTGGCGAGGATGTTTTCTTTGTTCTCCACAGAATAACACCAGTAACCTTATAAAGCAGCCCCTGCTTTCTCCTTCCCTGAAATGCAGACACACACTGCAGCACCAGCAATAAATCTCCATCACCTCCAACTTCCAGCATTGCCAAGGTATGTGCCACAGAGAGCATTTTTATGAGCCGCTCTTTGACTGCCAGGATTTTGCCTTCATAAAGAAGAGATTTTAGTCCATTCTGTCTATTTATTTTGTGTAGAGGAATCAAGGTCAATAAACCATGGAGAAATTCACTCTACCTTATTCCATTTCAGACTTTTGTCATCCACGCTTTATCGAGTATCTGAATGAATTTTTAATATCATGCCACAAAATGCTTTGGTCTTCTATCATACGCTGGGACTCCATAAATCTGATCACACTTGGGAGTTCTCAAATATACTCAGCACTGAAGAAACAGCTTTAAAGTTTAGTCATTCTGATGAAATGTAAGAGCTTATATCAGTGACAGGTTGACAGAAAAAGCTGTTTTCCTTTCCATTTCACAGACTTCCACGTATGAACGCCATGAAACATGTCAGGACTTTCTCTGAGTCTATGAAGACAGAGATGGCATCTGCTCCCAGTGGGGAGCCCTTCTAACCAGTAATACTGTAAAATTTCATGATTCTGAAATCTGATCGACAGTCAAAGGAAGGGCAGGGAGGAGGTGTTTACTGTATTTTATAGGAGAGCATCAAGTGCTTGTCTTGGCACATGATGTGTATTTTTATGGCATACAATGCCACTTTCAACATATTTTTTTTAAATTAAAATGTATTCATGTTGGCTGAACAGGTTTATAGTTTCTGCTTGCTGGAAAAAAATACATGTTTTTAAAAACTAGGTATTAACTCTACTCACCCACCACTGCAGTTTTAGGCAGGTGGGCAAAAAATCCTTAAGCAAACCCACAGAGATCTACTCTAAGCAGCCCAGCACAGGAGCACATGAACTCCTTCCAGCACCACTGATCCCCCCTCCCAGGTACAGCACAGAGAGGAAATGGATACAGGGACTCTACAGTAGTCAGCTAAAAATTCTCTCATAATATCGTGGTCAAATTGAGATCTCATTAAGAGACTGCTTTAGATTTTCTCATTTGCTTTTAACAAATACACATCTCTATGGCCCTGATGAATTTATGCAGCAACACCCCTACAGATTTCAGCAACTCCTGGAGCCCATGCACACGTGCTTTACCCTAAACCCCAGTCCCAGCTCCAGGCAGCTGATTCCACCAAAGTATCTCTGCAGGTATGGGCTGGTGTTTTCTCAGCCAAGGAACACAACTGTTCTTTTTCCCAGCATTAGTTTCCAACCTGTGATTTCTCCAATCCCAAAATCCCACACACGTCCTCCAAGAGAGCTCTACATCATAAGGAAGAACAGCAAACCACCAGTGGGTAGCTTTAAATTATTAGATGCCTTTATGCCTTCAAAATAAATGTGAGGTATGCATAATTCAAAATAACCTTGCAAACCACCCCAGGGCTTGCAAACATACCGACCCCACAACTCCTGACTGTCCACATGGTGATACAAACTCTTCCTCACAAAAAAGGAAGCAAACAAACCCAAGATTCTTGTAATTTTACTGACTATAAAAAAGATTAAATAGAAAATAAAAGGGTGGCAGGGACTGGGCACATTCATAGGAGGAAGACACCAAATCTATATTATTAACAAATGAAAGACTGCAGCAAGCAGTGTATAAATATGGATTTGGAGGAATGATTTATCTGTACACAGACCTAGGGCTTTTCTTGGTTTTAGTTTAAAAAATAGCACAGAAGTGCCCAGAAAGACATTTTCAGAGTCTGATCTATCTTTTACTCTCCTGAAATCACTGTACATGAAAGAGGGAGCAGAGAATCAAATGCTCACACTAATTAATGCTGTATTTTCTCATGCCAAGGTAGGTGTTGGTGACATGGACTTTATGGTCTAAAGAATTCAGAGCAGTTGGAAATTCAGCCATGGTCCATCAAGCCAGAGCTAACTAAGGCTACTTGAATCTGGAACTCCTGAGGTTAGGAAAAGTGGGACCTCCAGGTGTATATTAGGTATATTCAATAATGTTCAATACATTATTTAGGATTGTTGACATCTGACTTGGAAATGTTTGGCCCCTGCACTTCATCCCTCCCCACAGCTCTGTGAGACAGGTGTGGGTGTGGAGGCACTGTGACTCCTGGGGTTGTGATTCAGGTCACACCACAGGTAGCTGGAACAGATGGCATTCCCCACACTGCTGCTTCCCAGACAAAGCCTTTCCAGACAACTGCCACTCTCCTTCCTCCTGCTTTACTTGACTAAGGATATGCCAAGGTGGAATAAAGCAAAGTTCAGGCCTTTCCATGCCAACAAACACCAACAAGGCAGTGCAATGCCAAAAAGAGAAATCACTGCCTACAGGAAGGGTGCAGCAGAACTAAATCAAATTAAATATGCAAAGGAAGAGTGGCCCACCCAGAAATTCAGGTGACTTTGTTATGCAGCTAGAGAAGAGAAAGTTATCCTTTTATCTCCATTCTCCCTCCTCTTCACCAAGGAGGAAAGAGGCTGGCTGCACTCCCATGTGTATGCAGACACAACTCTGACTCGGGTGACTTCAGAGGGGAGGAGAGGATTGTGAGAAACGCTTCCAGTTACAGGATGCACCCACTGCTCAGTCGAAAGGCTATTGATCCCTGGCTGCCAGGAAACAGCTTCTTAAAAATGGGCATCGAGTACACGCTCCACCTTGCTGGAAACTTCAATAGGGCTTATTCCTGTGATAATTATGACAATTTTAGATTGACATAATTGTGAAAATTGTGAAGTTCTGCATTCACACTGCTACTTGTAGTACTGCAATGAGAAGATCTTTATTTTAGCAATTAAAGAAGGTTGTGTTAGCACAAGTTCAGCTTCAAAGGACTTCCAAGTTATTGTGGACTACAGCCTCCCAGGAGGCAAAATAAAATTCTAAACTACACCTTCACTCTTATGAAGGTGAGATAGAAATTTCAGGATGACAAAGTGCAGCATTTTAAAGATGCAATTTAAAAGAAGAACCATATGGGGCTCTTTTCCTTTACGTCTGATTGGCATCCTGAAATAATTTATTGTAGGGCTGGTATGTGTTTTGAGAGATATTCAAGGGAAATGTGATTTTAAAAACTCTTTAATCTCTCCCTGCTTAAATGCTTCAAGGACTCCAAAAGCTCAGAGTTGTGTACTTTTCCAAATGCAGAGCTGTACCAGTTTATATCCCTGCACTCTGGTCTGGTATTATTGCTCTTCATTAGCACATTCTGAATGTATGTTTTTAGCTTTAGAGCTTTTGCAAACTATTTGGGTTATTTTACATGTAACTGAATGGTACTTTTAGAATAATTCCATTTTATTCTGGGCCAGATAAAGAGTCTAGTATATAACATATTGTATGGTGCAGAATGCTATAGCCAGAACAGGAAAATAGTCTGAGTAGTTATTATCAGTTTGCTTTATAAGTATGTTATTTACAATACGCAACAGATGTTCTCTGAATGTTAATGGAAAAATACAGGCCTTGTATTTACTTCTCTTCTGACAGACTAAAAAGTGCAACTAATATAATAATAATAATAATAACAATAATCTTGGAAAACTCGAAGATTACTTCACAGTTTGGAAAATGCTGTGTTGAGTCATTAGTCTTATTATCTGGTATTTTTATAACTCACCAAATAAACACTGTAAACTCTGATTTCCTGGTAATGAGCCTTTATATTTACAAGAGAAGGCCTCCAAGAAATCTCAATTAAGCTTAAAGAAGTGTTTTGGAATGACCCAGCCCCACATGCTGCAGTGGTGTGTGAGTGCCTGTGCCCACGCTGGGTTTTTGACCCCTCAAAACCCTATTTCCCCCCTGCTAACTCAGTGTCTGCTTAACTCTGCTTCCAGCCTGGGCTCCAGGAGCCTGGGGGGGTTCATGTTCTCCTCGAGTGAGGGTCTGTAGAACAAATCTGATCTCTTTTACTCCCTTGGGGTCCCAATTCCATTGATAAAAGCTTCAGGGAGTCCATCTGCTGAGAAAATTGGGACTTCTGCCACCCCTGCTCTCCAGGAATAAGGGCTCCAAGTTCATTCCTGATGTTTGCCTCTGGAGTTATAAATGGCCCTCATGTGCAACACAAGTGATTTCTTAGGCAGATAAAACTGAACACAGTTATTACACCTCAGAACTGTTTTGTGATCTTGGAGAAAATCAGGGACAGAGTCATACCTGCAGCAGAAATTTTCCAGTATTTGTTTGGATGTAAAAGCTATGGATACCACTAGCTTTTTCCTGTCAATACTACTTTATCTGATTTTCTTGTATAAATAGTTACACCACACTGACAACTGGTAGGTGCCACACAGGAGCGTAGACAAAAATCTTGATTAGCCATGGTCTTGTACCTTGTGTAGTCACTCAGGAAGCCCCCAAGGCCTCTGTAAAATATTATTAACCTGAAAAGGCGATTTTTTTCACCAGTCCTTCAGGGATGAAGTGCAAGATAGTGCCTTTGTTATCTACTATCTGTGTGGCACAAGTCACACTACCTAGGTGAGTAATTCTCTTTTCATTTTTTGCCTGCTTTTGTGTCAAAACAAGTTTTATGCAAACGGGCTCTTAGCCCACCAAGCACTAGTAATTTCCAAACCCTTTGTTGCTTTTCAGTTACATTTGACAGAGACCTAAAAACATCCGGTTATGAGAAATTCTGTGCAAATCATTAAGTCTAGCACAGGAAAGGGAGCTAGAGCTCAGCCCTAGGAGTCAGCTGAGCAAGGGGCTAACAGTAAATTCAAGGCTGTGGAGAGCGCTCAGCCAGAGGAGGGGAGCACAAGGGAGCCCCAAGAATGTGATGTGTGCATGGGCAGGGAAGGGGAGCTGCCTCTGTGACACAGGACACGCTCAGAATTCATTCTTCAGCCTGGAGAAGCCTTCCAGTTCCTGAAGAAGCCTACAGGAAAGATGAAGAGACTTTTTACAAGGGCCTGAGTGACAAGACAAGGAAGAATGGCTTCCCACTACCAGAGAGTGGGTTTAGTCAGAGTTAGGAAGAAATTCTTCCCTGTGAGGGTGGGGAGGCCCTGGCACAGGTTGCCCGGAGAAGCTGTGGCTGCCCCATCTCTGGGAGTGTCCAAGGCCAGGTCGAATGGGACTTGAAGCAGCCTGGCACAGTGGAAGGTGTCCCTGCCCATGGCAGGAGGTGGAAAAAGATCTTGCAGGTCTCTTCCATCAGAAACTATTTTGTTATTCTATGGTTCTCCACGCTTGTGGCACAGCTGTTCTAGCAGTGTGAGGAAAATGAGGTGCAATATGGTTGCACAGAACTGCGGTGCCCTTTCAAAACAAAAAGCTCACCCTCTCTGCCCAAAGAAATCCAGCTTAGGACAATATAGCAAAGGAAAAAATCTTGATTGCTTCACAATTCTCTTCCCGTCTCAGTGCCGTGGTTGGGAAAATAACATCCATTGCTATTGTACATGACAGGTAAAGAAAAAAATGTAACAGCCACATCTGGTATCATTAATACTTTAGCAGACTTCCTATTTTTAAATTAGTACCATTCTGCAAGCAAAATGACAGCTCCTCACAGCGCCTGCAAATCTGCACAGCACAGACACAACCCCCAGCTGCAGCTGCAGCCAGGGCTGACAGCATTTCCAGCACTCACACCAGCACAGCCTGGTTCTGGTGAGGCCCTGAAATGCCAGGCTGGCATTTTCCAGTTTTTACAGGTGAAAAGCGAGCTAATAAACTGCTCAGCACCGAGTGCTGCCAAAGGGGATGGGAGCACATGGGGGGAGACACCTGCGGCTCCGTGGAATGGACCAGGTGCGCCCGTAACATTTCCTCAGCGCTGCCAACGGGACACAGGCAACAGGAAACCAGCTGGATTTATAGGTCAGCTTAATCAAGCTTCTGCTGAGCCCTTCCAGCTCCTGACTGTAGAGCCTCAGCACAGTGCAGGGCTGTTTGCTCCCACAGATCCCACCCAGAGCCCTGGGCAGCGGGAACTGCCCCCTTTGCACAGCGTGAACTCAGCCTGACTTTCCGTATTTCTTCTCAGGGCTGAACACCTGGAAAACGTGCCAAGAGCAGAACAAATCATGGAGTGTGCCCTGGCTGTGCTCAGGCAGGAAGGGAGCAGAGCCAGCCCCAACCCTGGCACAGTGTGGCTGTTGGCTCCAAAGGCCATTGCTCACAAAATCAATCACTCCCGCAATGCGAACGAGCTGTGGTACAGACTTCAGGAAATATCAGTCTCCTGAGGTAACCACAAGCTTAAAATTAGGCTCTAGGATGACAAAAAACTCTATCTGCCTGTGTCCTGACGTGTCTCATCCATCTCAGGGAGTTACCAAGGCTTCATCTACTCTGCCTACTTACGTCAATGAAATCGAGCAGGCTCCTGAAGCGACCACAGGAAGTTCTCCACATATAGCTGAGGCATCTGGAGCTTTTCCCATTATTTAATTCTCACTTGGTTGCTAATTCAAATCACCACAACAGAAAGCAGAGACATTTCTCAATCTTTTCTCAGGAGGGATTTACCCATGTAAATCCCATCATGGAATAATGCCTTTGGACAAATTAAAAGATAAAACTTTCCAGTCTCATTGAGCACTGGACTTTTCTCAGGTCCTCTATCTCACTGCCTGTCTGGAGCACCTACAACAGCACAAACTGAACCATCCAACAGTCATGGTGGTTTGCATTGTGTGCAGTACACAAAAGCATTGCCCAAACTGACCTCTGCTGTGAGTTGCTACCTGCAACACATCTGTAAATAAAGAAATCAATGTACTGAGGAAGTCTTAGAAAGTCTCTGCTGAGAATTAATCTCAAAACCTACTGATGAATACATGGAACACAAGGGTTCCAATGCTCACTGAAACATTAAGTTTCAGAAGAAAAAAAACCACCTAAACCCACAGGGGTCAGATTTTAATCTCTGAAATGAACAAATGGATCCTTGCATAGAAAACTCCACCATTCACAGTTACTATCTCTTTTAAGACTTTTGCACATCTGGACTTCTCCAGCCCTACTCTGACTGCGACCATTTTGCCAAGACTTAAGACACTCTTGTTCAGCTGTGCTACCTGGAAAAGCTTGAGTAGTTGTATACAACATCTAGTTGTATATCCTACTGAGCTTCCAGATGCTTCTTTTTTATTTTCTCCCAGTTTCCCTTCATTGTAAAGTAAGATATTAGCTCTCACTTACAGACCCAATTAATTACAGCCAGAATGGAGGATGCAGAGCATCTACCAGACCCTGAGCAGGTTCTTAAGCTTTGTAACCCTTCTAAGTATGAAGATTTCCACAGGAAAAGAAGTCAGTTTGCATGATGCTTTGTAAAACATAGCAGGCATTACCCCTGCTCATCTTTCTTCCTTACTCCATTTTCATTTACTGTTTTGTGTATGAGGTTGGATACCAAGGTGCAAGTCCCACTATGGACTGTGATCAGGCTCTCACAAAACTGCCTCTTAGCTGAACTTTTAAAAGTCAAACAAAGCAAACCCAAAGCTACAACAATTATAATTAGCAGGGAAAAATAACCTATCCATACCTCAGCTGAAACCAAACTGACAGCACCATAAGCACATTGCTGACCAAGGGAAAACCTTTTGAACATGATAATTATGGAACTCCCCTTTTTGGTATTAGACTTAGCACATCTGGACCCCAGTACTTCGTGTAGGAGTGTATACACACCTCACAGCTAGCAGACAGACCACAGACACTTCTAACTAACAAGTAGATAAAACAACTAAAAATCCACGAGTTTGTGTTTGCAGAGGAGCCTCAAAAATCTGGGGCGTTCATGGCTGTGTGCGATTTGCCTTGTGAAGAGGTAAAAAACCCATCGGGTCAGAAGACAAAGCATCATTAAGGGCAGCTTCCATGGAGAACCCCACAGAGAAAGCCCAGTCTCTCAGGACAGCAAGACACTTCCCTCATTTCCCAGGGACCAGTTATTGGGTCAAAACAATCTATTAAGGCTGAGCACTGTGCTCGCAGGCTGCAGTCCCCCCGCTCTGGTTCCTGCGGCGCGCTGGCACCGCGGGCCCGTGTGATGTATTTTCGCTGTCAGTGCTGAAATAACACTAAATGCGTCTGAGCAGGCCCCACCTGCCGAGCAATATGTTCCCAATCCCTCAGGCAGAGCCGTGTGCTGCTCGGAGAGGAAAAACTTCCTCCCACCCGGCACATGGCAGGGCAGGGAGAGACACTCACGTGCCCACAGAGGGATGCGGGTGGGATGTGACACCAGCACCCCCGCCTCGCTTGCTGTGACAAGAAACTGCCTCCATCTCGTGTATTCAAAAAATAAAAAAAAAATTAAAATAAAATAAAAGGAGAAAAAGGCAGAAGAAAAGGGAGAAGAGGAAGAAGGGAAAGAATCCCAGCCTGTTAATCACACACATCATTACCGCAATTGGCTGAGAAGTTGGCTTGTTGACGATTGATTCATGAGCTCCTGGTGCAAGCCAAGAAAAGAGAAAAATATGGAAATCTCCTTATTTATTTATCTGTAATACAGCAGGAGCCTCTCCTGAATGCTGGTGATCCCACAGCCCAGGCTGACCCTCAGGAGGCTGCTCTCTGCCTGCCACAGGAGCTCACACAGCAGTGCTGAGCCCTCCCAAACTCATCCACACCAGCACCTCGAACCCCTGGTAGTTTTCTCAGCCCAGACAGGAATTAGCAGGGTGAGGATCCAGGATGCAGCCTCTTCCAAGAGGGGAGGTCTCCAGTTGGTGCTGGTGCCTCTGCAATCGAGCAGGTGAATGCAGATGAGTTTCCTGCTCGTTCATGCGGCATCGCTGCTGTGCTGGGGCACCTCACAGAAGCAAAGCACTTCCCAGCCCTCAGCACACACAGCAAATGGAAAAGGATGAGCTCCATCCCATCTGGTGAGCCAGCTCTCTGCAGGTCACATTAAACAGCATAATTAATAGTTTTAGACTGAATACTCCTGTTCTACCACAAATAATGCTCTCAAAGAGCAGCAGAATTTGGGCTTTTTGAACTGCTCCATGGCTACAAAGGCACACTCTTAGTGTAAAGTTACTTTTTCAGCTGACACCAATTTTACTTGGGAAGAGTTTCACTGCTTCAGAACTGCACTTTGTGTATCATAATACAACAGAACAATTATTGAGATTCATCTCCCCAGCAGCAGGTTTTGCTGTGCCCAATTTCCTATTAAATAGATTCTTCTGAACTTTCAGTAACTGCTGGCTACATTAAGTTGTATTATAAAATGAATCCAAACTAATAAACAGTTCTGGCTATTTTTTAATGTGGAAAAAGGGAGTAAATTTCATAAAAGAATAGCCATGAAGTATGGACAATAAAATCCTTTACCCCTGCAGCTACTCTTCCTGATATGATTTATACAGTGGGACAGTCATAAACCAAGAAAGCAATAGTACCAGAGGTTTTTAATGTTTCTGGGCTTTGATACTCAAACATTCAATAGTTGCAGTTTCATTCATTTGCTTACACATCTATACAGAAAAACGAAAATCTGCTGCAGCAGTGCAGCACTGAGCACGTACACCAGGGAACCACATCAGGGACATGGGAACAGCCTGCACGGTCCCACTGCTCCTGACCACTGCAGATGGCATTTCCCTACCTGAGCAGCAAGCTTTCCACAGCCTGGGTGGGTTTTTCCTTCCCAGCACTTCACAGCTGGAGTACACACACAAGTATGTCCTACTTAATACAAGTGTGCACGTCCTTGTTCATGTAAGCAGGGATTTTCAGACAGCTCACCAAGGGCTGACATCCACTGACACATGGAAACACTCTTGAGGCATCTCAAAAAACTGTCCACTCCAAAGGCAGGGTCCATGCCCTAGGGAGGTGATAACCTCATGGACAGTGACTGTAAAATCTCTCCCTGAACAACCTGGCCTCATGCTGAGCTGGATGGGCTCCGATTGCAAGGTTTGAGCTTTTTAAATTACACCAAAAAAGCAATCCTGATGGCTCCTCCTTTGGAGCCCCTCTCTTTAACACTATAAAATCAAATGAGCTCAGTTCCATTGGCTCCCAAAGACCGCCCATGTTGAAGATTTATGGACACTGCTAATCTGTGACAAAATCAGGAAGGGTAATTAGTCCTGTCAAACCATCTGCCAGGCCTGAGAGACTTGGATGATATTTGGGAAAAGCATCTAAACATGTGTGCGCCTGTCCCAAGTCCCAGACCATCCAAACTTGGCCAGCAGCTGGGTAAAACAAGATTTGACACTTCTGCTGAAAAGGCCAGAGAAAGTAAAGGCTGCTAACACAGACAGGTTAATTCAGAAACTACCAGTAATAGCCACTTCAAAATCCTGTTACAAAGGATCAGCCCAGAACAGAAAGTAACTGACAGAATTCAGAGAGCACAGAACCACTGACATGTGCTGTCATGGGGAGCTGGGCTTCAAAATCTGTGTGTTTTGGTTCCCCATTAACCCACCTTTACCACCCCAGCAGCTCTCCAAGAGGTGTTTAGAGGGGGACAGAGAGCCAGAGGTGGAGCAGAGTGTGAAGGTGTCAGTCTCAAGGAAGGTCCAGCTGGAGAGGTCCCCACCAACGTTGTCTCTCCCAGGATGGATCAGGATGAGGGGCTCACAGTGGCTCTGGGGCTGCTCTGTTCTGCCAGAAGAACTCAGTGGTTCCCTCATCACACTTCTCTCCAAGAAAACACTTGATACATTTCATAGCAGAAACGTGAGCAGAGGAGGGAGAGGAAGGAAAACATGAGCTGGAGAGCATCTCTGTAGCCCACACTGCTGTGGACACAGAGCCCAGACTCGGGGCTGGCACACCAGCACAGGATGTCACGGGTAACAGAAGGGCTGAAAACCACTCAGGTCTGGTCAAGTCAGCACAAGGCAGGCTCTGACAGCAGCTTCTGGCTGACATGGACGTTGTGGGGCAAAGTGTGCACTCACCACTGAGGTTTGTTAATTTGTGTGCTCAGTGCCTGCCCAAGGGCCAAAACCCACACTTAAACAAACAGCACTCCTTGTGCAGACTGTCCATAAAAACCCTGACAAAAGTTTTGATTAAGTTTGGATTTACCAAAATTTGCTGCTTTTTCAAAGTAAATGTTTTTCACAGAAGGAACACAGCTGAGTTGAGAAAAATGTTGAGAAGTTCTGGAGAAAAAAAAAATAGTTTTTGCTCCTCCTTTAATGGTTAAACTGATTTTGAAGACTGCCAGTAGAGACAGTTAACTAATCCTGACTTTCTCCTGGGACAGGAATGGGATGATCTCACAATCAGCTCTAGTGCAGTTTCAGAAAGGATGCAGGTTGTTCAGGGAACAGCCAATTCTTTTATCCACTCCAATTTGATTCCAAGTACCTCTGTGATTTGATTCCAATCCCTTGGTCATTTGAGGCAGTTTCTGGATGCTCTGTCCTGATCAGGCAGCACAGGGACTGATGGCTGCACCCCCTGCAATCCCTCACAAGCCATCCACACACATATACAACCCTCTCTGGTCTAAAAACAAGCATTTCCATGAAACTGAATTTTCACATAGAAGATTTTGTCTTGAGGAACAGCAGGAAGAGGAGCAAACACAAACTTTGTCCAGGAGCACATGCTCCAGGCCACGTGTGAATTTGCACCACAAATACCCAAACCCCTGGATGTCAAACAAGAAGCAAGTTTGGATTCACAGAAGGAGCCAGACCAGCCCACACGGGGTTTTTATGTTAAATACCCAGCTTTGTATTTCAGGACAGAAACCACTGATAGTGTCATCACTCTAGGCATGCTTAAAGATGTAGCCAAGCTTTCTAAATTTCACAATTCATGTATCTTTAATGCAAGATGAATTCAGCTGTTCAACTCTTCACCTGCCTTTACAGCTCCCTCAAAGCTTGTATGTTTAGACAACCTTTAAAAATCTCAGAGGATCTGATTATTGACAATCACCACATAGCTATGGTTAAGAAAAATGGCAAAGCTTTTCAGTTTTCAGGGATGGAAGAGTCTGCAGTGATCTGTCCAAACAGTGACAGACACGAAGAGGCCCCTCAGTTGGTTTAACCAGATTTCCTGAAGTCACCACACATACAAAAGGAACATATGCAGGGATAGAGAGTGAGTGTCCCCATGGTACTGTCATATATGCCACAGCTCTGCAGATTATTAATACATGGGCTTGCCCCCTTCAATCTACAAGAGCTCTTGTAATGCCTCAAATTAATTGGAGGAGAGTGCAGCAGCTCCAAAGAGATGATTAAGATCAATTATTAATTCCTCTTCCTATTCTTTCCTCTGTATTAAACTTCAGGATGAGAATCCCACTAATGAAACAGCAACTATAATAAAAATAAATGGTACAAAACTAGCTCTTCAATAAAAGAATAATTAGAGGAAATAATTTTTACCTGTTCTAAATTCTAAATTCCTGAGTCAGACCATCCTGTGGCAGTCAGTATATATAAAAGAAATATAATCACACTTTTTTTTCAGAGTGAACAGATGCTGTTTTCTGGTTTTTCTTTTGGGGAAAAAAAAGACATGTGGAGTTTCAGGAGAGTGCCCTCCAGAAGTTCAAGATTAGCAGAGAATATAGGAAACAATCAAAAGGTGTCTGCTGTCTGTGTGCCTGACTGAGAAAAGACCAGGAGTTTGTAGATCCATGTGGTGGCTGAGGAGGTGTTTGCTTAAGATCTGTGTTTGCTGAAGTTCTCTGGAGGATCAGAGAGTGGGAATGTGGGAATGAGAGATCTTCTTAACCAAAGAGCCAGAATGTGAAAGACATGAAGCAGGAGTAGTGCTGAGCTGGCACTAACAAACAGAAACAAAGAACTGAGAGGTTAAAAATGTTATAACTAAAATCCTCTTTCCCTTTCAACTGCCTGAGCTTTGGACTTTTAATCCCAAGAGCTCTCCAGTTTTCTACTATGTCTCCTAGGAAAACCAGGGAAGTCTGGATGTGATAGCTCTGAA
Source organism: Anthoscopus minutus (assembly GCA_013399455.1). Taxonomy (NCBI): domain Eukaryota; kingdom Metazoa; phylum Chordata; class Aves; order Passeriformes; family Paridae; genus Anthoscopus; species Anthoscopus minutus. The sequence continues at coordinate 455,668 of VWYI01021360.1, forward strand.
AGGGAACAAAAAAAAAGGAGAAAAGCAGCCAAGAACTAAACAAACAACCTTTCAAAACGTTTTGTACAACCTAACGAAGCAAATGGGACACAGGCAGAAGGCTCTTTTTCCCCTCCTCCCTTGCAGGTCACCTTTATCCATGACACACAGCAACAAAAGCAGAAAAATGAAAGTTAAGGCCAACAGGCTGTCCTTAACTCATCCTGCTGTGCTTTGGTGCTGCGGGGCGCTCAGATTAATGTGGATGTCACACAGCATATGCTGGAAAAATGAGGCACTGCAGGACGTGTGAAGAATGGAGGGTTAAGGCTCTGGGCATTCTTATCAAGGTAAAGCTCACAGACCTGAAAAGGTTCATCTCCATGGATTCAGACCTTTGTTACTTGGATCTCTTGCCTTGGATTTGCAGGCAGATTTGCAGGCAGGAGCATTGTGGCCATGGAATTTGTGCATCTGCCTTTCCTGAGAATGGGAGTTAATGCAACTGTGCCTGAGCACTATTGCCTTTGTTTTTAAAACAAATTCATTCCAGGTATGGTGAACACACTGAGATCCCCCAGATCTCTGATCTTCACAGTCAGGTGCACAATACAATACAAAGCTTTTGCTTTTGTTTTGATTTATTTATCTAACAAAGCAGACAAAAGATTTTTCAAATAAGCAGAACATAAAAGAGTGACGAGTTATGCAAATGCTAAAGCAAATTATTGGGGGGAAAACCCAAAGTCCAGTGTGAAAACAAGCAGAATTTCTTGTAAAAGCCTTATTTTTCAAGATTTCTGGCAGTTATCAGAAGCTAAGAGCTACCAAAATACAAGTCTTCATACATTTCACAGAAGGGCAGCAGCTGCACATGTACAATGACAAGTACTCTTGTCACCTCTAGGTCAAAATCCATTTCAACAATATTTCAGCAGTTTAAATCTGTTGTAACTACAGTATCAATAACTGGAGTATCTACACAGTAACTCTCCAAATCACGAGCTGTGTTCAAAATTGGGCACAGAAGTCGCAAGTGAGCAGCTGAAATGATCCCCAGAGATTAAATCAAAGCAGAAGGAAATCAAACATCCAGGGCTAACTCGTGGCACCAGGGCTCCCTCTCGGGCAGCAAACACAGCCCTGCCCCACGCTCTGCTCCAGGCTCCTGCCCTCGGTGACAGCTCAGCTCTGTATTTCCCACAGGCAGCCTGCAGCAGCATTTGAGCAGGGTCTCAATGCACCTTTGGCAGCCCAGCAGAGCCCTGCAGCCAGGGCTGCAGGAGCAGGAGATGGGGAAATGGCACAGGTCTGAGAGCCCAGCAGCAAACCCTGCCCTGGAGCAGGGAGGACAGGGTGGGACCCCGGGCTGAGCTTCTGCTTCTTTCCCAAATGCTCCCAAGGCATCAACAACTGACCCTGCTCCCCATGCACTGAAGCAGCTCACGGGAGACTCAGTTTTTCTTTAAATAGCAGCTCTTGACAGTTTATAAACACTACCAGAATGTATTACTGCAGCATTCAAGATGCCCCAGCAAACTTTGAGCTCCCTAAGACAGCAAGAGGAAGCTCCCATAAGTCTTAATTACAGGACCAGCAGTTGCTGTTTCTAGGGGCAAGGCCCCAAGCAGGCTGGGAGGTTTTTTTGGGAGCTGCTCTGCCCCTGGCAGCCTCCACAAGGGCAAAGCAAAGCTCTGCTGGAGGGGCTGGATCTGAATTTGCAAACAGAGAAGTCCTAAATAAGAGGAGGCAAAAAGAGTAACACAAACTCAACCTCAACCCCCACAATGCTTGTTAGCCAGTCCTCATGTTGGAGAGGCTTTATATCCACACATTTTAAGAAATGTAAAGGGAACCATAAACCCAATTCAATTTAATTGGGTGCTCTCCTGACAGAACATTTATTAATAAGATTGCATTGTACAAACCTCTGTGAAATCCCAAATGCAGTCAGAGGCACCAGCAAAAACATTTAACACCCAGCAAGCACCATGCTGCTGGATTGATGCTCCTCTCCTTTGCTCTTCCTCCTCCAATTCTCTCTCTTCTTTTATCCAATTATCAAATAAAAAAAATAAAAAAAGAGGCAAAAAACCCGCTCATCTCGAACAGCTCCTATAAATTATTCACATGATATTACAGTGTATGTCAGCAGTCTCACAGTGTTTAAAAAACTTAACTACAAGCCAATTAAAATGTAAACTGAGAAAGACGGATTGGGTTGGGTCGCTCTGGTGTGAACTTGAGCAGCTCATAACAATACACACAACTTCTAGACCTGCTAATTTGACAGCTACTTTCATCAGCAGGCACGTTTTCCCCCGTCCTTTCTTTTTTTTTTAAATCCTGTATTTCTCAGAGGACAATCCAGCAGAGAAATCCCTTGGGCCCCACAGTGCTGCACAGGCATTCACAGGGGTGTGAGTTACTTTCAGGACTGTGCAGTGGAAAAGGGGCAAAGCAACCTTTCCCTTCTGAAGACACCAGCTACTGACGTTTTTACATCTAAATTACATCTAAATGACAGCACTTCAAGTGACAGAGTATGTTTCTTAAACAAAGCCACTACTTTTTCACCAAAATAAGGATACAGTATATTCCATTGCTACAGCCAAATGAACACCTTGAAAAAAGACATTTAGGATTACCCATGTGTGCATCTGTGTAGCCACACTGGACATCTGCCTAAATTGCTTAGTGCTGGATTGCTGAGTAAGCCAGGCACCAATTAGCTGTTACAGTGATAATGACACTAATTTTAATCTTCATGGGTTAACTACAAGAGCACCATGAAGTCAGACCATGATCTCACAGTCAGAAGCATCTGGGGAAACCTCAAAACCTTCAAGCATTATACACATAAGATCAATATTGACCCAGGGAAGGTTAAGGTGTACCCAGCTCAAATCCTAATCAAGGAACCAGAACATTTTGATTTCCTTCTGAGCCATAGTACTGGGTCATCACAAACCAGCCATTTCTCCCATCCCTACAGGGGGAGAACGGTGGATGACTGGGCTGTAAGAAATTAGACTGAAGGCAATAAAAAACCCCCACAATTGTTACTTTTTTCCTGCTTTTTGCCTGTCTGTGCTGCTTAAGAAAGGTAAAACCTGAGACCACCAGGTTCTGGGACCACCAGAAACTCAACCAATCCATGACTGACAACACACACCCCACCACACAGACTGGGCCTGGCGTTCCAAGCTCCCCCAAATCAGAGTTTCATCAGTCAGAAGAGCAGCAAGGGTTTGTTTCCTGCAGCCAGCAAGGTTTGTATGTGGTCAGACAGCAGAACCAAGGTAGCTGCCACCCCAGCCACATGTGCTGGGCTCCTGAAATGGGAAGGAGCAGCATGGAGGCCAAGCCTGTGCCCCCTTCCCTCACTGCAGCAATCCAAGATGAATAAATCCACCAACTAAAGACCAAATACCAAGTAGGAGGATGTCCATTAGAACTTGTTCTGATAGTGATGAAAGAAAAGAAAAAGGCAATTTTTTGTAGAATAACCAAAATTTGACTGCAGCCAAGAGTACTGTAGTTTCCTGCTTGAAGATTTGTGCTTTCAGCATTTCAATATTTCATTTCAGAGGAAAAAAAAAATAAAAGCATGCCATTTTTATATCCCATTCTTACCCTGAACTAGAGCTTTAAGAAATGTATTTCCTGCACGACCAACCAACTCAGCCTGTCCAAACAACTCTGTGTGCAGGAACTGGAAGGGGACAAAGAGCAAGGGGCAGATTTTTGGAAGGAGCCTGGGCAAAGGGAGCCTGGGGTTTACAGCCACAAGCAGCTCCTTGCTCAGGACTGAGGCAAAGCAACAGATGAGCATCCAGAGAGAAAAGCTCGCTCTGCTCTGAAGCTGCCTGCTGAATGCTAAGCAAAGATGGCAGGGTAGTTTTGCTCCAAATGTTCTGTATAAAATGGGAAATAAGAAACAAAGCAAGAGCCATTTTTTGTTCCTCTCTTACAGAAAAGAAAACCAATATATGTGAAGAACTGTAACTTTTATATATAAACTCATGAAAATACATTGCCTTAATGTTTTTTTATCCCCCAATTCTCGTATCTTAGAAGTTGCATGAGATGACTTTTTATAAATCAAAGCACTTTGAAGATGCAGTGAAACTACTTTTCAAAAGAAAATAAAAAGAAAAATAGGGAGCAACCTTTGAACACTCTCAAATCCTCATTTTTAGGATGTGCATGAGCCAGGAATAGAATCACCTAACAGGATTCATTTTTACTGATTCAAGTCATGCCATGATTGTAAATTCTGTGCTGGTCAAACAGCTGGAGGAGTTCTCATTTCAGGCCCAGGAAGAAGGGTTTTATTTCTACCAGCATTCATTGTGCAGTTTTTCTTTCTGCAAGGCATTGAGAAAATGAAGGGAATTAGGAAGTGGCATCTGAAATGACAGCTCCCTGAAAACACTGTTTTCTGTGTACCTGAATTTGGGTTTTTCTATTGATCTCTCCTGCCTTCCCTAATTCACCTCGATTCTGGTGGTGACAGTGCTGATCATACCTGTCATCTCCAGTTTTTGATCCTGTATGAGGATCTGAAATTGAAGACCCTAAAAATCCCAACAATGAAAGTCCTCACTGCATTAATAACCACACACCAGAGATGCTCTCATGGCACTGGCAGAGCTCGAGCAGAGGCTCTGAAACCTGGCTGCAGCTGTACATTGTTTTTACAGTTCCTTTTTTGAATGAGGGTTTTTCCTTTTTTAAGGGCTTTGTATCCTTCTATCAGTCTGCTGGTAAAGAGATGCTCTTCTTTCACTTCCCTTTATAGAAAAATTGTTTGATTCTGAAAGTAACTTAATCACAAATGATACAAGATCCTGGTTTTGAAAAAATTTGCATTTTCCTCATTCATCCTCTTTTATGCTAATTATTTTACAACACATGTGGAAATTTTATCAGTCCCATCATCCCACCTTATTTAGATACCTAGTCCATGTGAACCAACAATTATCCTAGGTTTATCCACAGAAAAACTGTGGTGGCTCTGTCCTAGCATTCTTCCCTGATGAATGCCTTAAGAACAAGTTTCCTACTTACACCAGCTCATTACAGTGCAAGCCATTATCTTATAATTGATCTTATCTCTATGTTAAACACTCTTAGCATCATGTCAACCCTCCAGTGTGGTCAATTACTAGATAATAGTGCCCACTTCCACATGTCTGTTTGCTGAAATGGTAAGATCAATAATTAACAGAACACAGCCCCATTAAGTGCTGCTGCAGGGAAGAAAAAAAAGAAATTACCCCACCTACTTCTTTTGCTGACTCTGAGGACACCAGACTTAAAATACAGCCAAATTCACTGCTGCTTCAGGAAACTTTTTCATCTGCAGCTCTACCCTTACCAAAATTTCTTAATGAATAGAAACAAAACAAGACCAGAAATAAACAAAAAAAAACATAAAACAAAACAAACAAAACCTAAGAAACACCCCAAAATAACACACACACACACACAAACCCACCACAGAAAACCCCAGTCCATTTCTTATCTGTTCTCATTTAAAAAAAAAAAGCAACAAAGTTCTCCCTGCAGTGTTTCAATGTTCATGATCCCAGGACTGACTGCAAGTTCCTTCACTTATTTTTTTCACAACTGGATACAATCTTTGGGCTTCTTTTTCTCTTTTCTTTCCATTTTGGTGAGTCCCAGTGCAGAGGTTTTAAACACATGCCTCAAGATTTCAGTTTTTACTCTCCCTATTTCCTTTTTGCCTTTGGGGCTGGGTCACAACATAGGATACAAAAATATATCAGGTTTACTGCTAAATTATAATATTGATTAGATATCTAAACTGGGCATCAATTCACTACCTTAACTAATAAAAGCAGCCATAAAATCCAGAATGTCAATTGTTCTTTGATACAAGTGATGTACTTCAGGAGAAGCTAATTTTAACAATTTTAATGTGCTGTCAAGTTTAGGCAGAGGAGAGAAAATTTCACACATAAAGTATATTTACTTGCACTACAAAACCCCATCTCCTGCTACTTGTTTTGTCTCTCCAAGTCATGTCAAGAGAATGTGATCACTTCAATAAAGGACTATTAACAAAGTGAACAGCTAGCAAATCATCCACTCAGCCTGTGCCTAAAGAAGTTCAATGCTAAAAGAAAATCACATGCAGTGTTTTCTAAGAAAAACCTAAAATATCTGACTTCTGTCTTCCTAATCCAGATATGGACTCCAGCATGGTGAAATTCTAGGGGGTTTGGGTTTTTTTTAAATACTGCTGACTAGCAAAATTGCTTGATTCAGCAGTTTACATTATACAACAAAGTTTCCATCACCTCCACAGCCCCTATGTACTTAAAACCAGAACAGTTAAGTGTGATTTTTTTTTTGTTTGTTTTTAATCTCAGTTTTGCTGTTCAAAATCTGCACAGTAGGAAAACTCTCTTCTCTGAGCTGAAGGAAATAAAATGTATATATTTGTACACTCCTTGGATGCTTAACTAAGGAGCACTCTACAGGAAAGTTTTTCATTCTTTCCAAATACTTGCTTTAAAATGCTGTTTTATAAACTTCTGAGGACTCACAGAAAAGATTCTTTACATTGGTAAAAGCAGCCTTTTAGGAATCAAGAACTTGACACTTACTTGAAAACTCTTCATGAGGAACCTACCATCTGCAATTACCTCCAAAATCATAAAGTCAATTCTCCTGTTTTCCCCTGGAAATCACAGTAAAATGCCCCTTTGTGCATTCTCCCCACTGAAAGGAGCTGGGCATAATTCTGATACACTCCCTGACCTCAGTGAAAGAAAATGCTTTTCTTATGGTAAGGACTAAAAAAAAATATGGGGAAATCCACTGGACTATTCATACTCAGGCTATATATACAAATCTGGCAAGAAATCAAACTTCCATACCAGTTGCCCAGTGCTTTTATTTCCTTCAGCCTTTGATTTTCTCCACTTTTCTCTATTTCTGTCATATTCTCACTCTGGTGGTGTTAGCCTCTCTTTGGAGGAGAAAATGGCAGCTCAGGGGCATTTACCAGAGCACTTTGGTGTTGCTGTGTCTCAGAATAACTGGGAATGTCCTAAGAATAACAAGCTTTGCTCTGTCCCGGTGGTTCCAGTCAGACACAGGTGCTGAAAGCTGGATTCCTGACTTTAGCTATTCACTCAGGTGAGTTTAAATGACATGTTCACAAGTCAGAAATCCATACAATGACATGACTTGAACTTTTCATTCTGGAGGAATTCCACAGGTGTATGACGTGCCTTTCCAATCTGAGTCGAAGCACACATATGGATGAACACCTATTTCCCACTCCTTCCAAAACCACACAGACATTTTTGCTCTGAATACCAAAGAAAAGAAGTATTCTCTGCTCACTACACACTTTCAGGCTGGTTGTTTGCGCCAGAACTGCTTCACCCACTTTTAATTGCCACCAAGATAAATGTCAGATTTTGTATTACAAGCAGTGAGTCACGTCTGTGTTAATGACAAAGAAAATGCTTTATGGAACAGATTCAAAGCTTGCACAACACCTAGGTCATCTTCTTTTTTAATATGCTAAGAAATGTCTGTGGTTCTGGACTTTTCAAGAAAAGATCAGCAGGGCTTCAACAATAATTGCTTTAGACTACAGATTAATCTTCTGTATTGCCAAAAAGCTGTTGAAATCTGCTCTCAATCAGTAATGTCTCCCTTAAGGAAGGGGGAAAGAGAAAGGAGGGAAAGTAAAGATCATGGTTTTGAAGTTCCCTGCTTTTAGCAAGTTCTGTTCTATTTAATAGCTTCCAGAGTCAAGAAGGTCTCAGGTAGACCTGACTTACCTAACCACATGAGCAATTAGTTCCTCCAGACACTATATCTGTTGTAATGTAGTTCACTTCACATGGTGAATCAGTTCACTTTGATGGTGTTTTTTTTTTCCCCTTCCCTCCTATTATTTCTCTTCCTTGTCTCTCAGCAGCTGCCTGTCTTGACACCTGACCTCCACTTGCTCCTTGGATTGACTGTTTCAGGCACTGTTAGGGAATTAAAATCTCTGTCCATTCCCTTGAGAACCTGAATACACCCCCAAGTTCATTGCAAAATCCAGGTCTTGCAAATGCAGAAGGAGAGCTGCTTCCCTTGGCTTGGTTTAATTTAAGTTTGATTAAGAATGTGATTGCTGTTTCCAACAAGGACTAAAGGGAGCCATCAGTTTCTGATGGATGCTGCCTGGGCCCATAGTCACAGCTGGTGCTTTCAAACACAGCTCAAAACTTATAAAACCCAACAAAACCCTGCCTGACCCAGCGACAAAAATTAGCACAAAAAGCTATTTCACATTCTTTGATTTACATTAAAGTAAAATATTTCGATGGTCTGCCTAATTGGTCTGGGATTTTGGAATAAAATTCAGATATTAAGTAAACAGGAAATAACACCAACAATGTTCCAGCAAACAAAGGGCGAGCACAGCTAATTGAACTGTTTGCTGAAGAATCAGCATACACAGAGCTGTGGCAAAGGGAAGATGCTGCCAAGCACTTGTCTGCATTGTATAAAAATGTCACTCAGGCCCTTGAGTGCTGTTTCCCTTTGTCTGTCACCCCCTGTGCCTAACAGGGAGCACCTGCACTACAGCTCATCCACTTGTCCTTGTATCTTGAGTCAATTAGGCCTACTCTGGCTTTTATTTTTGAAAGCTGTACAAATTTATATTTATTTCCTCAAATATCACCTTAATAAGACTTGTTTAAGGTCTGTGTTTTCCTCTTGGCAAAAAGAAAAGTTCAAAGTCCATAATTTTCCTGACCTTCATGTTTTAAATGATCAGCACATGGAGATGACACAGTGAACATCTACAAGCCCCCAGTTAGATGGTGACTAGACACCATGGAATCCCAGACTGGTTTGGGTTGGAAGGGGCCTTAAACTCATCTTGTGTCACCCCTGCCACGGCAGGGACACCTGCCACTGTCCCAGGCTGCTCCCAGCCCTGTCCAGCCTGGCCTTGGGCACTGCCAGGGATCCAGGGGCAGCCACAGCTGCTCTGGGCACCTGTGCCAGGGCCTCCCCACCCTCTGAGGGAACAATTCCTTTCTAAAATCTAACTTAAACCCATCCTCTGTCAGTGGAAGCCATTCTGCCTTGTCCTGTCACTGCAGGCCCTTGTAGATCTCTCTCCACCTTTCCTGTGGGCTCCCTTCAGGCACTGCAAGGCCATAATGAGATCTCCCTGAAGCTTCTCTTTTCCAGGCTGAATGAAATTCTCTCAGCCTTCCTTTCCTCCCAGCAGAGCTGCTCCATTCCTCTGATCATCCTGGTGCCTCCTCTGGGGTCTCTCAAACAGCTCCAGGTCCTGCCTGTGCTGGGACCCAGAGCTGGAGGCAGCACTCACAGCCAGACACAGGTGCCAGGGCATAATCCTGTGCTCTGACAGTATGTGAAACAGCCCACCCCAGCAGAGGTGAGCTGCAAGGCACAAGTCTCTTCCCTCCTTGCCACCTACCACTGCTGCCTGTTTCCACAAGAGGGGTGCACCTGCCTTTCACACTGCCCCAAAAGGCTCCTCAGGGATGGAGCCTTGTTCCTGCAGACTGGGACCACTGGTTAAAATGACATTAAAGTATCTGATCCTGAGATTGCTTGGTGCTCTGATCCCCCACAGACCTGAGCTGAGGCACATGTGCTCCCAAGTTTTGTTTGCACAGCTGGTACCCCAGAGCTCACCAAAAATGCAGAAGGTATCCCAGATAATAACCTCAGTAACCTCCCTCACCAATGCCATGTAGACAACAGAAAGCCTTTTTGTTAAAAGGACTGTCTACAGCAGGGATTTTAATGACAGCACCATGTTCACTGTGAATTCTTTTTAATCACTGATTATTATTATTTTTCAGATATGAGATGCAAGTAAGATTTGGAAATGTGTGCTTCACAGGAGACCAAAGAGTGTTTTGAGTGTGGCCCCTCACACCACAGGCACTCCCCAGCCAGCACCTCCAGCCAAGTGACCTCCCCAGAGCACTGGTGCTACAGCTCCTGCCCATCCTGTGACACACACACCACAGTTCTGCTCTGCTCAGGGATTTCTCCGGGCTGCTGCTGCTCTCCTGAAGTTATTAGCTCATTTCTAATTGCCAGGAAACAAATTTCCCCATCTGACTTCAGCCATCTAATAGTGTTTAGCCTATACTGGTGCTCCTCCTATACTCCGTGGGAAGTGCAAGGTGGAGTGAAGGGCCCTGGAGAACAAGGCACTTTCAGCATCTCACAGGGAAAGGGAATGGGAAAGGGAATGGGCTGGACAAGCAAGGCACATCTTTCACAGCAGCTCTGCCTCGTGTTTCCTGTTTAATGCTGGACCGATGTCACTGCATCACATGGCTGTGTGAATTGCCCAGCAAGAACAAGAGAGAGGAACAGGGATTACTGTGCCTGGGACAGGGAGCAGGGAAGGAAAGATCATGTCCATGGCAGTGCTCTGACATCCCAGCTATGAACCCAGCACAGCTCTGGGACACTGCATCTTCCTGCTCCTTCCTCCACCCCATCTGAAACTGGACTGCCTGACACCAGCTCTGGAGACTCACCAGGCACACTGAAAAAACTGCAGACATGGGAGATGAAGGACAAATTCAACTACCTGCTCCTCATCTTGGGGGAAATAATATCTTTATAATTTGCCTCTACTGCAGAGAAACTTTGAGCTGCATCTGACAGCAAATATTCAATATATGATATTAAAGCAAAATCCTTGTATCTGAATTCTTCAGAATGCTGTCAGGTTAACAATGCTCTGTTCATTTAACTCCAGCTGAAGTGTAATAGATCAATTTTCCATCTTGTCTACATGCACAGTGACTCGATTGCAATCTCAACAAGAGACTCCTGTTGACCCCAAGAGATTCTTGGATTTTTCTTGGTATTTCTTGGATCTACTTGTTCTCAGTCACCAAGAGGCTCTAATGCTGATCAAAACTGTTTTGCCAGTCTGTCTGTCCACCCATTTCTATCTGTACCACAGCATCTACCCACAGCTTGGGCAGTCTGTGGGTGCCACAGAACAATTGCTTTCTGAAACAGGCAGCTCCAGGCCTGTCCTCATTAATGAAACACAAAGGATTTCCAGGTAAATTAATCAAGTCCTTTAAGGACCAGTTCCTGGTACTGCATCAACTTCTCCATGAGGGGCTGATTGCACAGCACTCACTTCAGAAGGAATGGCTGTGGACAGGAACATCAGCATCTCTGATTCTGTTCTCTGACTGCCGTGAGGAAGTTTGGAGAGATTATAAAAAACAGATACCAAGAAGACAGTGAATCTCACCTGCATGACTTAATTCCAACCACTTTCGACCATCTAATGTGGGCTACAGAGTTCCCATGGATTATGTCCTTCCAATACACTGAAGAAATTAACAGTGCCATCTCTGAATTCCCAACACTTCTCCAAAGAATAACACTAACACTCAATAAATCTCTTTTGCAGAAAATGGAAACACTGCTCTAGCTTGAAACTATTAGAGGGGAGGATGAACCTGGGATAGTGAGCAGGGAAATTGAGTGATGCCAGTGCAGCCTGAAGTGGGATCTGCAATGAGCACTGGTCTAAAAACCTTTCCCCAAACAAGACCAGTTCATGGGACAAAAAGCAAAACAATGACAGAAAAGGGAACACTTCTTTATAAACAAAAGCATTCCCCAGAATTTAACTGCAGGAGTATTTAATAAGAAACAGCCTGTTCCAGTCTCTTCTTCATTTAATTTAAAATAAACGTAAACCAGAGCTTTCTTACACAACACAATCATTCCTTCAGAAGAATCAGGATGGAATTCAAAGGTCACCCTGGAAAGTTTGGTAGTGGAAACTAAGGCAGAGGCTCTTGTCTATCAGTGATGCTGGAGGAGCAGTTCCCTCATGGCCAAATTGCAGGGTCCCTATTGCAGAGCTGCCTCAGCTCCTCAGCCCTGGCACAGACTCACTGATCCTCTCAGTCCCAGCCAGCAGCCCAGTGACCATCAGAACAGGGCCTGCAGCACAGCCCTTGGCTCTGTCCTCTGGCCAAGGCACAGCCTTCTGAAAAGATTTTCCACCCAGTCACTCTCAAGATGACAAGGACCTCGAAGCAATGGGAGGGCAGTGAGCCAACCTCCAGTTATTTGTCTAAAGCTGTTAAACTTCAGGGCAGGCACTGCAGAGCACCCAGAGTGTCACTGCACACACTGACTGTACAAGCTATACAGAGTTCAGCCAAAAGCACACATGCATTTCTGATTGCACCAAATAAAAAAAAAAAATCAAAATGACTTCAAGACACCCCCCCAGCCCAGCTTTACCTACCTCCATTAATCAGTTAGCCAAACAAATTCTCCTATTTTGCTATATCTAGTAACCAAATTGCAGCCTGGAGGTAAAACCCACAAGGGTTCTTACAAAAACCAGAGGGGGAGGAAGGAGGTCTCTGAGCACCACAGTCAGAAACCCACGTGCACCCCAAATTCTCAGTGTGCCACAGGAGCAAGCCTGGGCTGTGCTGCAGCAGCCTGCTCGTAATGCTGACCGCCCTAAAGAGCCTGTGAGCAAACCTGGCAAGGAACTCCTGCAACAACAAACCAGCCTTGCAATAAAAGCCATCTGCAAAAGTGCCAATTATCCTTCTCAAATGATTATGTTCCATCCAGTTTTGCTGACAAGCAAGTTATGCCACATTTTAATAGGCAATAAAATGTATTATTAAATAATTAGTAGCTAAGAAACAGAAATTAGAGGGCACTTCCTTTCACATACATCCCCCAGTACTTCAAACTATTGATTTAAAGGCAACTCGATCCTCTAAAGAGGACAAAATGGAACCTGATACAGCAGTTTACCAGGAGACAATTACAAGGCTAATGATTGTTCGCAGAGAAATGAAGCAGGGAGAAATTCTAGATAATTCCACCTTGGCTCTGTTTTGTCTGATCTGTCTCAAAATCCCCCAAAGAGCTAAAATTTCTCCAAACCTGTTCCTTGCTCTGAGCCCATTAATTACTGTGTTAAAGGTAAAGAAGTATTGATGTCTCTCCTCTGCTCCCTCCGTTTCCCCCCAGGTAACACCAGCACTTGCTCAGCCTTTAAGGTATGGCTGCACTAACTGAGAAAAGCCCCACTAAGACCAATTAAGGCCTTTACTAAGAAGCTGAAAAGAAGACAAATGGAGGCAGAAAGCCCGATTACAAGGAACCTTTGTACAGATGTAAAGCAATTAGAACAGTCTCAAGGGCTGGCCAGTGCACTACCTGCTAGGAAAGGATTTTACAGCTTGTCTAAACTTGGAACAATCTGTCTCTCTCCCTTTTTGGCTGAGTGTAAAAGTGAACCCTGTATTAGTGTCATGTATCGGTTGATAGCTTGGTATGGGTTTCCCTGAGCATGTTAAATGTGTAATGCTGGTCCCAGATCCCTTGTGGATGACAATAGTGCTACACAGACAGCTCTAACTTACAAGGAAAGGAGATATGTCTGATGCTAAACCATGATAAAAACCAGAACCAACTCTTTCAACCTTCTTTTATTTGCTTAATGCAAAACCTTAGCATGTCTCAAATTTACTGCATTGTGCTGCATAATTTGGCACAGAACGTGTAAAAAGTGAAAATGAAATGTCTGTACTGCCGTTTTAATAATCAGAATAAATTCTGCAGTGACTCAATTTAAGGCAGCTTCCAATCTCAGGCCACACTTGCTTTTTCAAGTAAAAAATAAAATTAAAAAGAAAAGCAAAAATACACTTCTAAGAAATGAAAAGTGACCAACCAAATGGTACCTGACAAGTTCTGAAATACACAGGTAGCCCCAGATGCCCCACACCCAACACATGCATCCCTCAGCCCTACAGAGGATTCCACAAGCCCAGCTCCCCAAAAGCCAGCAGGACCTGCCATAGGCAGCTTCCACCTGAGCAGCCTCCTGCTCTGTGTTCTGGCTGCCTGACTCTGGTAGGAAAGGCAGCACTGCTGGGATGGTGATGCTGGCTTGGGTCACCCCCTACACCTGCCCTGGCATCTGCTGGCACTGAGTGTGTGGCTGAGAGCTCCTGCATCCTCTGGTGCAGCACAGATACCATGAAACCACCAACACAAATGCCTTAAACACTTGGCAGGGATTTATGTGACAGTACCTGTACTGGGTACCTTCAGCCTTTGGCATTCAAAAGATGTCATGCAGCCCAGAAATTTGTAGCCAAGTGTATTTTTGTCATACATGGATTTTGGAGGTGGAAAAAACTTGTATTCATGTTATCATAGCAACAACACTTGGTGTTTCCACAGGGCAAGAAAACCCAGGGAGCCACACAAGTAAAGTCAATCCCTGCAGAAGGGAAACCAGAGGCTCCTGGATAAAGCTCCTCCGTGGATCAGCAGCCACTTCCTGCACTGAATTAGGCTTTAGGCTCCTCGACCCACATGAAACAGGAATTGGAGATTACTGGTCTATGTAGGATTTGTCATGATTTTATTACTGCCTCTCAGGGGCTCTGCTTTTTCATCACTTGTTCAGGTGGATGCAGAAGGGATGCAGAGAGGTGTATGAAGGGGACACAAGTTGCTATAACCTGCTTGCTGCTCAGAGTCTGACATGAACAAACCTTCTGAGGAAGTCTCTGAAAGGAAAGATTTCCTGGCAGTTTCATCAGAGATAAATCATGTCATGCAATGTATTTAAGCTCTTTTACCTCCCCTCAACCATACTTCGTTCAAGACAACCCCTTAAAACCACCCCCACAACCATAATTTCTAATAAAAGATTCAACATTTCATAAATTAGGCTGGTTTTTTTTTTTTCAAAGGGCCAAGTACTCAGCAGCTCCTGCTGTGGTAAAGGGGGATGTCCTGTGACACAATCTTATCCACTGACCTGCTAGATTCTTTTCAAAGTCTGGTCTTTGCTAACATGCCTAGCAAATACCTGAGCTCATGCAAAAATCTGGTTTCTCCTAAAAACAAGGCCCAGATTAAAACAAAGTGCGGTGATGTGGCATACTAGCCCTTCACACTTGAAATTCAGGTTTAGCAATGTCTGGGGTTTCAGTAAAATAAATCTGGACATCCATCATGGGTACCCTTCACATCACAACCATGTCAGCGAGGTTTTGTTGTAGGCCAGGTTTAAAAGTCTGCTATAAAAGCATCCTCAAACAGCCACCTGTCCCAACCAGTCACTAATTCCTGTGCTGCTAGAGAATTCAAACACACAGAGATTATTTCAGAACTGTAACCCAAAACACAGAGCATGAGGACATCATCTTTAGTGACGAGGCCAGCAGCACACCTTTGCTCTCTGAATGATTTAAGGGTATATTACCCACAGGCTGTTCTTTGCACTGAATGGCAAAGAGGAGAGGGCTAAAGCAGGATCTCAATGCAAACCAAGATGAAACCACTTAGAATCACTTTAGCAGGTGTAGCGCACTACATTACAATGAGATTCCCCAAAGAAGAAATCCTCCATGGCCATTAACTCACCATGCATTCAAGTATGTTGAATTCAGCTTAGATTTAAAAACTCAAAAGATCACACACAAGGCCTAAGTTCTTAGAAAAATACCGGATTCCATCAACTGCCTGCTTTATTGCCTTGTCAGGACTGAGTGTGATTCTCTGTGTGTGAGCCCCTCTAAACCATGGCTCTGTGGCCACAGACAGAATTTATCATGCAGGGCTCTCAGAAGTGAGGAGTTTTGATTCTGTCTCTTTTCCCTCTCTCCTCCACACACAGGCAGAACTTGCCTCAGGTGGAGCTGATGGTGAAAACAATCCCTGGTGCCATGCCCATGATCTGGGCTCTGTTCTCACCCAGCTGAAAACACCCACTCGAGCACCCCAGAGCAGCATCTCTGTGCTGCTGCTTGCAATTTTGGAAAAAGGTTTGGAGTGCTTTTTGCACAATGCAGCAGTTTGACTGAATGAATCAAAATTGCCTGTGTTTCTCCAAGCCTGTTCCAGACAGAGGTGTTCACCCATCCATTCATTTCCAGGGTGTCCTGCCAAAGCAAAAAATCTCCCTCCAAATTTTGCTCTATTGATATATAAACACAGTCACTTCAGCTAAAGAGCCATCAAGCCACTCTGAGGCTGGGTAGCTTGATGAAATCTATATTAGGGTAGCAAGCTGTACTCCATGGCCTTTAACACCAAGGTGGGAAATAATTAAGTTTTAAAGCTGGTGAAAGATAACGCCAGCTCTGGTTTGTTGCTGCAGGGCTGATAAAGGAAGGGGTATACACTTGAACATTAATTAGGTACAAGCAAACAGCTTTGCTAATAGCTCATGTTCTCATTCCCAAAATGTCAACAACAGATATTAGTGCCAGATGCCGGTGTAACATCTCCCCTGGCTGGGGCTGGGATGTGGGGATTGGTTTGTGCATGTGGAGAAAATGCCAGCACTGTCAGGGGGGACCTGGCATGATGTCATAGGAGCAGGACACTTCCCCAGGAGGGATGTGCCCACCAGGCTTCTCTGTGATTAACCATGACCCGTGTGTCACACAGAGAGGCCTGGGAAGGCAAATGGAAACACTGAACTGGCACAGCCTGTGAACCAGAGACAGCAGTGCTGAGAGGTCACGGGTAAATCACTGGGGCTTGCAAAGTTACCAAGTACCTTCCCCTCAAATGGCTTGAAAATTCTTATTCAGCCCACTGCCTCAGCTGCAAAATTTGGGTTAAAAAAGGTTTGTTACATTGCAGAAGTCATCCCAGTGCTGAGCAGGGCCAGTGACACCAGGCCAGCATGAGCAAAGGCTGGACACAGTACATAGGATTTGATCATGTTATTGTCTGTCAAACACTTCCACCATTGGGCACCACCCCACCACAGTGAAAATAGAGAGAATGAGAGCCAAAAAGCCTAAAGAAGCACCAGCAAATCTGAATTCTCACTGCCATTCAGAGGTCAGGGTGTTACATGATCCAAACACTTCCAGCCAGAGAACAGGATTCAACAGCAGATGCATTTTTTTTGTGGAATTACTGTGAGCAGCCCTCAAAAACCTCATGCAAACCCAGGAGCCCAGCATGCAAACCCACAGGGCAGAACATGCTTCCATCTCTGAGCAGCACCCAGCCTTCCTCCCACCCTGAGACCCCTCCTAAGCTGTGACCTCCCCCCCATCTCTGCCCAGGTTTGGGATGAGCACAGCTTGGGATGCACAAACTAAAACTCTGAAAAAAACTTGAAAAACTGCATCTCTCCCATGACATTTGAACTCCAGTTTAATCAAATCAAGTAAAATTCTTTCAAATACCACTTATCCTGTAACTGCAATTTCCAAATCTCTCAAATCCCGGCTTTCCTTTTAATCTCACATGAAAATTGTATTACACTAATACTGTTTACATCTCATTTCCTCTTTTCCATATAAAAATATCAGTAACTACATTTCAATTCTGTCCCATTACTCTTCTGCCTTGCCATAAATCCCATGGGGCTTTCATGGCTCAAGCTCTGCTATTTGCTGCTTTTCCCCTGGACTGTCACCTTCCTCCAGAGACAGGTCCCACCATTCCCAAGTCAGCTGGATTTCCCATTTTTCCAGCTGGATGCTTGGAGAAACCCAGTCCTGCACCAGGTGATGAGCACAGCAATTTTACACCACTCCTTGATTTTAATAGGAATGGACTAAAAAAGAACCCCTCATTCTAGCACCTGTAAAGCCAGCCATTTCCATGAAGGCACAGATCATGCCTTCCTTCTTCCCTGGCTGCAGAACATCAGCCCTAAGCCCGTTTTCATTTCTTTCAGTGCAAATTCAATAGATTTTGTGGAGCAGTTTCTCTCCTTCCATAAGAATGATCCTAAATCCCTTTTTCCAGAGCAATAGATGCAAAAGGTCAGATGGCCTCAGGAAGAGCAGTGCCCAGGACCTGAGACACAAAGGATATGTGAGGAGTGAGGAGTCTGCTGAGGACTGAACACAGAAGTAAGAATGTGTTTCCATTTTCCTGGAAGGGGTTAGGAGTTGCTTTTCATTGTGTACCTGACTTTCTCTTCTCAGCTGAAAACCACGTCACACAGATACACCCTGAGGCCACAGAGTGAGTGAGAGGCATCACCTGCACCTTCTGTCACTCCTTGCTTACCTGCATTCAACTGCTTTTGTGGAAAAAAGGCTCAGGGCTGAGTCCCTCCTCCCAGGGCCCAGGGGAAGCCATCTCTGTGACAGCCACACCAGTATTACCTGTCTCCCTTTCACTCGGGAACAAACGACCTGAGCTCATTAGCAGGTAAATGCAGTAGCAGGTTACAGCATTCCCAGTAAATCCACTGGCAAAAGCAAAGCCCCACAGACAGGGCTTGAATAAAGCATTTTTAAAAGGAGATATCTTTAATCACAGTATTTAGCTTTTAATTTCCAGGTAAAGATTTTCAAGTACTTAAGAAATGAGGGCTGTTGAACTGCAGAGTCTGGTCAGGAAAAGGGTAAATCATGCAGGAAAGACACAAAGAACTTCTAGTAGCACAGGTCAGCCCACAGAAGTGCTGGGACCAAAATGACACTGGCTGAGACTCATTATTAGTGCAGTGAGGGCCTGAGCTAAAAATGCTCCTGCACACTGGGATGAAGGGACCTGAGTGATGCCACTGCTCCCACCTAAAACACAGCTGGAGTCCTTGGCACTCCTTGTGCTGCCCTTCTCTGTGTCCCTCGAGCCTCTGTGCTGAAGCTGTCTCTGCTCAGTGTCACAACAGCACAAGGACGAGATGGATGAGCTGTGTTATGGCACCAGGCGGATCCCTGCACTTCCTTAACCTTCCAAACATTTTCAGATTGGAAAATGAAGTCCTTATTACTGGTGAAGACCAGTCAGTAGAAACACATCAGCCCAAAATGGGCCCAGCTGAGCGTCCTGCCTGCCCTTCCTACCTGGATGTCTAAAACAAAAAAAATAAAAAGAGGGTAAACTTAACATTTTTACTGACTTTAATATTTTAATTCTATACTGAGGGTTGACAGTAACCTATAAACAGAATTATTTGCAATGATACTCAATATTGCTTTCCCTTGCTCAGACTGCTGACAGCAGAGGAAATGCAATTCTGACTGTTTGGGTTTCACAGCAAGAGGAGCTACACAAACAGCACATGAAGCTCTATTTTCCATTTCACTTCCTGTGTCCATTGCTAAGGAGATATGAAATATGGAGGGAAATATGGAGCTCAGAAAAAATGGGGTTTTAAGTCCGACGTTTGAACACTCCTCATGTGGATTCAAAATTTCATTGATGATTTTTGCCTTCTTACAGCTACTGCCCATGTGTGATTCATTTGCCACATAAGGATTGCCTGTTTTCATAGAATTTTCTCTAGGTTTCCATAAAAATGCATTATGAGGTCCAAGTCTTCTCATTCCTCCCAGCCCACCTTCATTAGGAAGGCAGGCTGCTGTTTCTTTAAGGAATATCTCAGCAGAAACACACAAAATCCTTGGAATCAGTCTGAAAGAGAGGCCAAGGACATTCCTTCCCAAGCATTAGATTTGGTTTCACATGAGATGATTAGACTCATCCATGCTAATTACACGAGAAAGAACTAATTAGAAAAATCTACCATTCAGCTAATGAGGGCTGGGCCTTAACTATCTCAGTGCTTAATTTTTCAGGTTGTAAAATATTACTTTACCCTCCTTCCCCCCTCTCCTTGCGTGCTATCACCATGTTAATTCTTGTAATAGAGTTGATCATTAAATACCTGCTAAAGAAATATTTGTTAATACCTGCAAGTGGCAGTTTTAAACCAGCTGCACTCTGCTGTAATTAAAGTGTGGAGAGGATGGGCTCAATCCTCTGCCAGTTGAGGGGAGCAGCCAAAGGACCAACCTCCAGCCTCCAAATCTGCCCACCCTGTCTGAGTCAGTCCAAGGGGTAGCACCAAACTGCTCAGGAATTCTCTGCACTGCTCCAGTGCAGCCTTTTTAATAAATATACTTTTTCCTTCCCTTGGGAATAAGGAGAAGGGATTTCACATGTAATATTATCAATGTGGGAGGATAGTTTATTAAAAAGCAATGATACCACCTGATAAAGACTGACATCTCTGCCAAGGTTAGATCATTTAGCAGGAAGCTGATGGAATGAGCATAATGAAAAGCTAATAAATCAGAGTCCTTCATTATACAATAAACTCATTAAGCTGCTCGTTGAAAATGGCAAGCCAGACATAGCACAATATTGTTAGACTACTACTGTTAAAAGCTTTCCTAGAAAATAAAAATTCAAAGCCAGGCTTTGAGTTTTGCTGTATTTACATACTTAGTGTCCATTTGGAAGTTTAATGAAAGATATTAGGAAATATCTATGTGGTGCAGCATCCATTCAGAACATAAACTGTGCTTTTCCAAAGAGGATTCTCAGCCAGTCTGGCAGGGGCCCAAACCCTGCACTCCCTAAGATGATGTGTGAAATTAGTGCAAATTGAAATGCCAGAACGTCTATTTTTTTTTTTTTGCAAAAACCTTTGAAAAACCAGACATGTTTCTATATCAGATTTTTATTTTATTCATCTCCCTATCCCCACTTTCCCCTGAAGCCACTAAACTAAATCTATTTAAACATATGACCAGCATAATTCTGATTTTCAATAGGCTTAAGAAGGCCCACCTTGAAATCCTCACTGTGAAAACCATGGAGTGTAATGAGAAATCCAAAACTGGGCAGGCTTCTCATGTATGTGAACTTCACGATAGTGCCTGCAGAGGAACAGCATTGCTGTCATTCTAACTTCAGCCACACTCACATAGATCAGAAGTAAATAATTAGAAATTAGTAGAATTGGGCTAATTTCTTTACACCTTCTATATCACGGCCAATGTTTTGTTTTGTTTTTGAAACCAAATTTTATATTCTTAGTTTATAAAAATGTGGCTCAAAAGGCATATTTCTATATATTTTTAAATCATCTACTACTATAGAAAATCCAAAATAAATTATTATTTGTATGTATGTGTATATAGATATAAATGCACAGTCAGAGTAAATACAGCAAGTGTTCCCCTTGATTAAATGGCTTTGTTAGAACATACATTCTTCTAATTCTAAATTCTAAACCAGAAAATTGGGGGTGTGGATTGAACCTGAGAACAAAGCCATACAGTGGGATTACATGGACAGACAGATTCAGCTGGAAGGTTCAATTCAGAGCCTTCACTGTTGGCATGACACAGGAGTAAAGACAGTGACCCAGACCCAGGGAATGCCTGGGAGGACCTGATTTTACATCTGAGCAGTGAACAGCAGGAGGAACCTCCTTGAAAGGAATGAAGTCAGCATGATGTAAGAAATCCCAGAACCGGCCACGGGTAAGGCTGTCCAAGGTCAGGTGCAGGGAAGGAGGATGCTGGTAGAAGGGCATTTTAGTAAGAAAAATTAGTCAGAGGATTTTTAATGGCTTTTCTGTCTGCCTTTGGAACAAAAGCAAAGTATTTTGTAATCAGACCACTGCAGAGAACCACCCTGGCTGGAGCTCTGCACACACACCAATTCCCTTCCACACTGGGTGTGCCACGAGCAGCACTTCAGGAACTGCCCACTGGAACCACTCTGTGACCTCTGCCAGTGCTCACCACGGCCTCCTCTGCCAGCCAGGAATTCCAGGGGTCCCAAAGCCTGCAAGGGCTATCCAAAAAACCCACATCCACATCTTCTGGCCATCAGGCTCATCCCCCACCACTGTTCATGGTGTGACACCTCACCTCTGTAAATGATCAGAACTTACTACCAGAACTTGCAATAAAAAGTTCCAGAGGTATCTGGGGATTGGACTCACATATCCATGAATAGGGCTGTGGATGGGGAGATCTGGCAGGGGGACATGGATGGCCCCTGGAAAATGCAGAGATCCCACCCCAGCATGGGGCAGGGCTGGCCCTGCATCCAGCACATCTGCCACTGGCAAATCAGAAAGAATTTCTTCTGCTCTGTACAATTTATCTGGGGAAGACCAGGTGCTTGGTACTGGAATCCCCTTTTCAAGTTCACTCTAGGCCCAGATCACAGAGATATGCAGTAAAAGAGAAGCCTCCCTTTGTGCAGAAGTTATCAGCTCCCCCACCCACAGGCACACAGCTCCCCTGTGTCTGAACTCAGGCTGGCAGCAGCTGAGGACACCTCAGTGCCCCTGGCTCCCAGGGCACAGCACCAGCACTGCACGCAGAACCTGCTCATCCCAGGCCACTGCAAACAAGCAGCTGAACAAGCACTTGACAGAGCACCTGGGAACTGCCATTCTAAGAATCAGAACCCTGCCTCCCCCAAAAAGAGGTTAGGGGTAGGGAAGGAGCTGGGAAACCAGCTGCCAACAGAGCAGTGGGAACATAATCTTCAATTCATAATCTTCAATTCACCTACATCTTTAAAGTAAAGATGTGGGGCATTATGACCTTACTAATTCACAGGATTTAATACTTGGTTTCAAGACTTATAATAATAATAATAATAATAAAAAGCTTACATATTCCACCAAACAGCCCCAAATAGGCAACCTTTATTATCTGTTATGTCAGCTGTGCCTAAAAAAATCAAGCGAAACAGTGTGTACCCTTTAATAGTTAATCCTCTAACATGTAATTAGGCATTCACATGACAATCAGAACAGGACTATATTTCATGTTTGCCTTCCCTTTCAAAGTCTCTACTAGAGGGGCACTTACTCTGTCAAATCTGCTATAGTAATCAAAACATTGAAATTACTTCTTTCCACACTAAATATACTGGAACTGGTTGTTTGATTAAATGTAGAGCAGAGAGTGCAATTTGCTAAATTACAAGTATTCTGAACATGTAAATATAGTTTAATTACTGCAATTAAAGAAGATTACTGGAGATTGGCAGATGGGAATGTAATGCTGTTTTAATTAGAGTTTTTAATGCACTGTAACATAAGCATAATATTAACCCTTTATCCTGGAAAGGGCTGGCTAGTCTCTGAAAAATATCCTTTGAAAAATGTACTAGAGCCTAGTGTTTCATAACAAGCCTTCAAGTCAATTCAGTGCAAAGTGCCAGGATGATTTGGGAGAGTTTCAGCTGTTATTTGCAGAACAGGCACTGCAGAACAGGCACATTCTGGAGCACAGTCAGGAGCAGCCACACAAGGCAGGCACACTGTTTGTGCCCCAGATGGAAGAACGTGTGAAAATACAGCATTGGAGTAGATGGATTGTGTGTTTCATAAAGAGTGCAATCACAGCTCCATCACCAGAGACTTAAGATTCTTTCATGAAAGTTAAAGTACCTCACACTCCCAAAGATTTACAAAACATGAAAAGAGAAAATGTTTCAAAATGCATTAGCTCAATTTTGAAAAACTGCCGCACAGAGACACAGAACAATATTGCCTGGGGCCTGGGTTATTACTACTCAGCCTCCAGAACAGCATTTGCTTCATAAAGTAATATTCCAGAATGTACTAAGCAATTTTTGTCATCTTGAAAGCTATCACTTGCAACATTTTATCCATTTAAGTCAATAGCCCATTAGAAATTCTAATTGAAAGTTCAATACTCTGCTTGGAATCTTACAATAGAGGTTGTCTTTGGAAAGCCATTTAAAGTCTTAATCTCTTTATCATTTGGTATTTTGAAGCCTAACTTTGTTCTTGTTAGGCAGATCAATGGCATTAATTTACAAAATGGGGGAAAATGTCACCCTTCATCCTTTAAATCTCAGTGCGGCGAAGAGCAGCGCAAGCGAATCCGACCGTTGCTCTCCCATATTAGCAGAAAACGGTGCCATGGGAGGTTTGACCTACAAATTTTAATTACTGCATGAAAAATTCAGTTCCTGGAGATGAATAGAGACTTGAGGAAAAGCAGAAGTCCACCTTCTGAGTGACTGCAGAGCTTAACTCTTCAAAGGCTGCGGCACTGAATGGAGCAGCATGTGTACCTTCAATAGGCAATGGCTGCAAGGTGCAGGATCAAACTGCAGAAGCAGCAGAAGAAAGAAAAAGGGTTTCACCTACAAAGAAGCTTTATGGGTGTCCAAAATAGATGGATACTGATACCATCCTCTAGGGCACAAATGTGGTGAGAATTTGTTTTGAAATGTCCCTGACTTTGAGATAACTTTCCAGCTGGTGAGTCCACTGGTGGGGAACTCTGGGCTGTGCAGAAATCCATGAAAGCTTTGCCAAGTTATCAGCAAAGGAGGATTTCACCTGTGCTCTTTGCCTCCAGCGCCCGGCAAACAGCATGTAACAATGCCAGGTGTTTTGAACCACAGTTCCACTCCAAATCAGCACAGGGAGGAGTTAAATCCTAAAATTGATCCATGGAGCACTACCAAAGAATGGCTCAGATTAACATTAGCAGGACTAGGGACTTCCTCAGGCAGTTCCAGAAAAACCCCTCGGGTTAAACACATTGAGACATTCCACAATTTACTCCTTGTAACACAATACAAAACAACTGTGCTGCTCTGCAGGTGACACAGGTTCGAGATCACAGCTGGAATTTTTTCATTCCAGACACTGCAATTATTTGGGCTGGGGTAACATGGGATGGATAGAAAATTCTCCTGTTATCTACATCAGAACTTAAGGATTTGGATCTCTCAGTAATGGTTATGCTAATGGTAGAAGATCAAGAGAGAAAAATTAAGGAGAGCAAAACAGCCCAGAGCTGTGGCTGACTCAGGGTGTCAGAAAGCACATTTAAATGATTTGTGTGTGTATATGAGAGGCAGAGGGACAGGCAGAAACAGCTTATTCCAGTTATTTACCTGCTTTTTACATCCTCCCAGCCACACCCTGGTTCAGCACAACTTGGTATCAACACCATGAACTTCTTTATGGCAAAGTGGCTCTGGTCTTAAGAATTACAGGGCAATTGGAATCAAGGAAGTTGTGATATTTAGAGCCTCTCCTCTGTGTCACTGCTGAGACATGCTCAAGGCAGGAATCTCATTTACTGGTTTAATGGATCTTTGTAGGCTGTGATTGTGACCTCCCTGAGTTGGGTTCTCTGCAAACACAGAGCAGGAGCTGTGCCCTGCTGTCAGCAGCACAGGTTGACATGGCGTGAAGGGAAAGGAAAAGGGGTAAGGGGAAAGGAAAAGGACAAAGGGGAATGGAGAGAGGAAGGATAAAAGGAAGTCTTTTCATGAGAAGACTCAACAGCAAAGCAACAGGCAGGTAAGGAGAGGACATGAGCTCCTACATGGAAGTTCTGGTATATCATCTCAGGAGGTATTTCTAGTATCAGATGAGAACCCAGTGTCCTGTGACCCTTGCACTGCCTCAGCCAATATCATCATTCCCACTCGAAAGAGAACATTCTTCCCCTGCCACTGTAATACCCTGGCATTCAAAAAATCACACTGACATAACGACAAGATTTAGTCACCTGGATCACCACTGTGGTGATGCAGCCTGGAAACCAACCTGGGAATGGTTTCTTTACAGGTTTTTGACTTGGTTTAGCATTACCTGAACCAGAAAGCTCTTGACTAGAGCCCATTTTAATATCATGGAGACCACACAAAATAAGATGAGGGATTAAACTTCCAATTTCTCTTCTTCCCCTGGGTTCTGAGACTACATGCAGGATATGAAACATCACTTAAAATCTTCACACTGTATCTTAATAGCAATATTAATTAACACTCAACCATTGGCTTTTTGTTTTTTGTAGAAAACAGTACAGGTCTCTGCTTCACCTCCAGATACTGGCTGAAATTTAAATAAATATGTTATGGCAGTTAACTATTTGGTGCATTTAGATAATTAATATTTATTTCTGTTTCAAAGTAAAGGATTTCTAATGTAAAAAGTATTTTCCTCTTTTGAGAGTCTCTTAGGCAACAGATTTCTTTTTTCAGGCATTCTTTTAAATATTTCTAGTGAGGAAGGAAATATTTCTAGACTGTGCACATTTCACACAATAAAAAAAATATTTTCATGGTTTAGGATGGCTCTTCCAAAATCACCAAGAGGTTGTTTGGAGGTTTTTGCAATGAATGAGATAATCAGAAAAGCGTGGTGTACCTTGGGACCCTACCCTCAAACTGAAAGCCTTAAATACTCCTGGCTTCAAGAATTAAATCTCAGTAGTGGCTGAGAACCTCAACTTCAAAGTTCTTCCCAGGGCTCAGAATTCCCACTGCTGCCAAGGAGGAAAAATTGGTGTCTCAAGGTGATCATCCACAAAGAGGCAGAGCCAAAGCCCAAGGTCCTGCCCAGCAAGGCTGGTGGTCTTTATACACTCTTGGTTCTTGACCAGTAACGTGCTCCACTCCCTGAAATTGGAAACATTTCCCAGCAAAGACAAGGTCTTGGAATTAGACCAAAATCTGTCTGTGTGGGAAGGGTTAAAACAACCTGAGCAGTGAAACCCCTGCAGCTATCTCATAAGCCAGCATTTTTAGACAAATTGAGCAAAATAGTCCTTTCAGCTCAGCAGGCACATGACTTGATGCACAAAGGAGTCCTTCTAGAAATCCCATGAATACCCCCATTATCCCAAGGATTGAGCACAGAGCCACACATTTCACGCCCACTGCCACCTGTGATTAGCTTTTTTACAGTTATTATGGAGTACTTTGATAGTGATGATTGTTTAAAGGTCTCAACAAGCCTGCTAATGTGACTTGAGGACTTGACTCCTTTTCATTCCCTGGTTGCTCCAGCTATCCCTCTAATTTACTTCAGGCAAAGGGGACAGAAAAAAAATTTACTCAGAGAAATCACTTAGCATAAAATTGATTCAGTGTCTTAAAAGAAACACATGCCAGGATCCCATGTTGAAGTAAATTAGATATATGATCAAACAAAGGTAACAGTCATCTGGGCCCTGGACTCTTGTGTAGCACCTTACATTTTAACAGAATCAGCCAAAGAAAAACAAAGGAAGATGTGCAGAGCAGCTCCAGCCAATTGGTTTGCCTGGAACTTTCCTCTGCTCTGCTCTGTGTTTAACGGTGCAAACATGAAGCAAGATATTGGCTTCAGGGAAAATGTATTTTACTGTTTGTAAGAAGTGCTTCCAGAATGGATCATATTGTACCATTCAGTGCAAAATAAAGGGACAGCAAGGGAGCAGTAAAGCGGACTGCAGCGCGTGTGAGGAAACGAGGGCTCCAGCGGTGGCAAACAGGGCAAGGGCATGGATGGGGATTTCTGTGCTTTCACAGAGAGCTCGTGTTGATCATGGTCTGGCAGCTCAGGCAGCCATGGAGGGGTGCATGCAGAAGAAGTAACTAACAGCAGTGTGCAGCTTCTCCCGGTTTTCCCCTCCTGTTTACTGCATATGCTTAGTGAAGGGTTCAGCTGTAGCTGTCAGTACCTACTGCTCCAAGCTGCTCTCCAGTTTCACACATCCCTACTGAGACCCACAGCGTATTTCTTTGTGTTTTCAAGGCAATTCCAGAGGTAAAGGCCCAGGACCGTACTCAAGGAGCCCACAGAGTCATCCATCACTACTGTTTTTCTGAAACTAAAAATAGATTTATCATTCTGTCCTTGCCATTCTGTGCTGCCATTACAACCTGTGGTTAGATGCCCCTGCTGCCCAAATCGCAGGCCCTGTCCTGGGAAGCAGCTGAATACAATCTAGAGACAGAACTGCTTACAGTGCCTGAACTAACTGACCTCTGGCTTCACAGGGGAGCTAACACCATTTCCTTAATTCAAAACCAATCATCAACATCCCCTTTTAAGCCTGTCACCAACACCAGCATAACGCAATGTAATTTATCAAATCCCCGAGATTGGGTAACAGGAATGTGCTGCTGCCCCTCTACAAACAGGCTGGCTTCAGAAACATGAAGGAGATGTTTTACTTTAGCACTCATTGCTGTTCTGCTCCAGCAGAAACCCCAGCTTCCCAACGTCACAGCTGGTGGAATTACATCTGCAACAAGTTTTTTATATTTTTTAGAGAAACCAAGAGCAACAGAAGAATAGAAGTAGTTTTGGTTTTCAGAGTAGGGGGAAAAAGATTGAAAGATTACACAGCGTTGCTGGGGCCTAAACAAGATGACTCAAGGTGTGGCCATCCTGTGCTGATGAGCACATTGCCGGTGGCTCCATTATTACTGCCCTTTTGGGGCAGTTTGTATCCACTCACACCCATTTGTAAAAATCAAGGTAAACCAATTCACAGTAAATATGTGAAAACTGGTTTAGTGCCTTCCTTTGTTCTCCTGGAGCTTCCAACCTGCTTGGGGCTCTAGCTTGATGATTTTAGCTGTAAGTTTATTAAACCACTGCCTTCCTGAGGCCTGCTGATTTAACCTCCAAGGCTCACCTCCATGGAACAAGTGTGTCACTGTAACACCACATCTGATGGCACAGTGACCCACCTTAGGAAAAAAAATCAATCAAACCACAGGAATAAAAAAGATAAATCTTCAGTTTTTGAAAAAAACCAATACTATGAACTGGCTTCCAGTGCAGCCCCATAAACATGTTTCTTTGCTGTGATCAATACAGAAGGTACAACTGGGCTGGGAAGGGCAGGAACAGGAACACTTTTGAATCCACTGGTGCCAAACACCTTGTAACATCAAAAGAACAACTTAATCGAGAAACTCACCCATTCAGCTCTTCTCTCTGCCTTCTCCTGGTGGAAATGGCACAGCTGGCTGGCTGTGCTTCTGTTTAGTCTGATTCAAATACACTTTGCAGCTGTGGATTCATGTGGAGAAGCTGATGGAGTTGTGAGATCCAGGTGAAGCTCTAAGAAGTTCCCAGGGTGCAGTCCCCCTCTCTTGCTATGGCTCCTAAACTTGACATGTCTAAAAAGATGCCATTGTATGTTCAGTTTTCCCCTAGATTATGGCACCAGTAAGATCCTTTACATAGAGGCCTGATTCCTGATAATTTTAATACTCAACGAGTCCTTATTTACTAGGAAATTAGTCCTTATTTACTATGGAAATTTTTACTTTGGAAATTTCCATATTTGGAAATATGTCTATATGCTTCAAAGCTCTTGTGGAAACTAGAACACAGCCAGAGAGCATGATCACTTTGCCTTTGTTTCCACAGGATTATCAAATAGAATTCCCTGTCCTTTACTCTGCAGGTTCAGTCTCATGTCCCTGGTGTTCACACCTTTGAATGAGGTGGCTGAGCAGCCACAGAGCCATTTCCCCGTTCCACGGGTGCCTAGCTGTGGGACACAGCAGGGAAGGGAAGAGGCATCCTCATCTTCCTAGGAATTCTGTGCTTGGTCAGCACCATTCCTGCTTGGCTTCCTTAATGAACACGGCTTTAATTGTGCTGGAACAGTTCCTATTAATGTAATAACACTTGCATTTGCACAAGGGCTGTGTCACATTTATCATGAGGGGAGGATGTGTACAGGCAGCAGTGTTTCCATTAGCAGCCCACACATGATGCTCTCCCGAGTTTCTGTGGAAACAGTCTAATCCAATTTGTCTTCCTGAAGTTCTGGTCTCTCACAAGACGTAACCTCCTTTTCCTGCTTCCAGAGATCATGCTGCTTGGCACAGCCATCAATCTCTTCCACGACTGGCCAGTCCAGGCTAATTCAGGGAGAATATCTGTATTTGGTGATAAAAGACAACAAAGACTCTATTTCTCCAGGTTAAAACCCAGTTCCATTATAATTCAGTGGGAGCTTTGCCACTGACTTCAAAGGGCCAGAAGGCTCCCCCAGCCATGTCCTGGGAGAGCAACATGATCCTAGCAATGTCCAGGGGCTGGAAAGAATGGCTCCTTCTGGAGCAAAACTTCAAGTTTAAAGCTGATCTTTCATTAGAGGCCACAAGGTCTGGTACTTCCTAAAAATATACCAAATAACTGTATCACTGGAGAGTTCTGGAAGAGCTGTTCTTTTATGCCCTAGTCATTTCAAAGCAGATTGGGTTAGTCTGGCAACAGCAATTTCTAAAGGAGTAACATGAAATATTTAAAGATTTATAGAACAAGTGGCCCACTTAGGGGCTCATCTAAGTTTTACTAAACATCTCTGGTTATGTCTTGCTGTGTCAGCAAAAAGAGGCTGAGATTTAAATAAATAAAACCTAGTAGCATGTAATAACAGACAGAAAAAAAAATAAGATGCATCAAGTTGCTACTGAAAGGAATATCAAGCTCTAAGTGATCTCTGTACCAACAACTCTGCTTGTCTCTGCAGCTGAACAGGAGACAGCTTTAATCTCCAGGCTGCATGTTATTTAACTAAGCTAAAATTGTTTTCAGTGATGTGAAGTGCATCCACTAAAGATAATGATCCCATTTTGGATTGACTTTATTTTTTTAACAAAGGGGGATAGGTGGATACACTGAGCAGAAATGTTTCTCATTAACTGCAGCAAATCATCCCAGTGCCTAGTTCCATGAAATACAAATTTGTGATATTCCTGACAACTCTTTCTTTTTGCTGTCGTCTCCTCTCATCAGTGTGTTATGGCCTGCTTAGGAAAGGATTTACTCCAGAAATGCTGAAATTGTCCCTGGAGGTAAATCAGCCACCCATGCCCAAACCCAGTGGGCCAAATCTTCACCTCCAAAAAATGACACTGAATTACACTTCAGATTTTTCAGCACTGAGAGTCATTCCAAGTCCCTTCAGTTCAGAGAGACATACACCCCACTGGAATGACCCCCTCCACTTCAGAGCTGACCATGAATTAGAGAAGGGCTTGGGGTGATGGCTTCCTTTTTGGGTTGCCCCGTTCCACCTGCACTGCTGATGTATGAAAGCATACAAGGACATTTGGAGATAAATTTCAAAAGGTTTCACAGCAGAGAAAGACAACAGCACCCTGAACTTGCTACTTCTGCATCTTCACATTTCTCCTCTCACAGTTCTGCTTCCTACACAATATTTGGCTGGTGACATCAGCTGTACCTTCTGCTGAGATGGCCTATCAGACTGTGCCCAAAACTGTAATTTTTCAGGTTTAAGAAGCAGAACCACAATGGAATACCACATCTGGACAATGATGACATGCAGTGTCCAGGAGATGTTTCAGACCTCACAATTCCTCATTTCTATGTAGGATGAAGAGCACAAACCTACAAGGCTCACTGTTTCCTTCTGAGGTGAGCAAAGGTCTCACAGTTGCACTTCAGTCACCTGCACAAGCAGTTATTGCCAGGTCCAACCTGTGAGTTTAAAGTGAGACCTATTTGTCTCTGTCTTGACCAATCTAACAGATCAGTGATTGAACCAAGCCCACAGAGCAACTTTTACTTCTAAATGCCAGAGGCCTGCTCATAGCAGTTTGAGGTTAATTGTTCATACCCATCTCTCACGTATTTCAGTGTAAGAATGAGAAACTGGGAATAATTAGTGACTCATTAGATCAGGTGTTCTAAAGCTGAATTTGGGCCCTTTTAATCCCTGGAGAGAAGCTGTCAGATAAAGCCCAGAATGTCAGCAAAATTAAGTGGTATTATGGCAGTCCTAATGAATGGATATTCCCAAATGCACTGAGCACCCAGGGCCCTATGGAGGCAGATGGACCATGCAACACCTGCAATGCACCATTAATAACCTTCCTAAACTGCTGGGAGCCCCTGAATACACTGCCAGTGCCTGGATTTTCACTGTATTGCCTGAGAGCCCCTGTGTACAAGTTTCAGCTCCCTGATGTCCCTCTGTACAGATGATTTTCTGACCCTTTTGCAGCATGCACAACATGGGGTTTTGGCATTTGACTTTGTGCACTACCACAGCAACAACCTCCTTGCTAGGTGACAAATTGTTGGCAATGTCCACAGGGGAGGAAATCTTCTCCTGGCTCTCGTCAGAGTGGCTATTTTAGCTTTGCCAACAGAGCACTGACAAGAGGATCAGAGGTTCTTCTAATGCCACCTCATCTTTTCATGTTAATTTATGCCTTGTTCTTTATGCCTGTTTAGTTAAGGACATGCTGCAGGTATGGAGAGAAAAATGTCACAGAATCACCACCTGGGTCCTCTGTTGTGATTCGGCTGATAAATGCCAGAACCTTTGAACAGCAGGTTGCTAAATAATCAGCAGACCATGTCTTTAAAAACACCTGGCACTTGCTTAAAATGGTCATTTTGTACCTGGTTAGTCCAGGTTAGCACAGGTGCCAAGCTCAAAGGCAGAAGGCTCCCCTTTCCCTCCCCTGCCCACCAAAGAGTACACCAACAAATAGAAGACACAACAGCAACTAGGTGTGGTGGAAGAATTCAGCCTACCAGCCACAAGGAACATGAGGAACAACAGCAAAGCCCCTTTCTGAGTGGAAAAACTTCAGGAAAGGGAAGAGAAAATAAATAAACAAGGATGAAAGAAATGCCCAGTAGCAACCATTTTCAGTGTGACCTAGTGAGCTTTCAACTTCAAACCAGTCAGATCAAGAGCTTCCCAGCGGCATCACCCAGGGATCTGTCACTCACACATCAACCTCGCTCACTCTGCCTTGTCTCACGCAGACACGCTGCCAGATACAGAAATATCACGGCCTTCTTGCATGACAAGGAAAACAAAACAACACAAAACCCCCTCAGCCCAATAGCCCTGGTGAAGCCCGAGAGCACTGACAAGCTGTGACCCCATTGTCCACAAAAGGGCAACGTCACCAGGCAGAGCAGGGAGGATGCAAACAGAATGGTAATTGGGAAACCATCTGCTATTAAAATGCAACTCAGGCCAGAGCCTCCCAGCGAGCCCTCCCCACTGAGAGATCATGAGGCTGGGATTTACTGTGAGGAAGCAATAGCTGCCCTAGGTGCTTTGCCAACAGAGGGAAAACATCTTCTTTCAGCTTATCATTTCGGTTTTGAGCAACTTATGATGTTACTGAGGTGGGTGTGGGGCAAAATGGCTGCACCTCCACTCTTGCAGCTCTTAGGGTTCAGTGTTAGACAGTGATTGATGTGATTCAGAATGTGTCCCTCAGCCTGACAGCTTGGAAAGGAACCCAGAAGTAAAAGGCTAATATTTTTAGGGAAGTACAGAAGGAGAAGAAGCAGATCAGAGAGGAGAGAAAGATGTCACTACAGTTAAGTCATCAATATCTGACTGAATGTAATTCTACAAAACAGCTCTAAGTGACTCACAGTAATCAACATTTCAATTAGTTTTCAATGCAATAATTTACCCATAGCAGCCACACAGTAACTACACCTATTTTTATCCAATCCATTTCTACCATATTAAAGGTTAGAAGTATTCAGGGAGTCTAGAGACAGCCATTAGGAAAATATCTCATGTATTTAGTGTATAAACTTGGCATTTATGGTCTGAAATAGGGAAAGGCAGTACTGATGAATCCTTGGCAGTTTCCTTGCTCAAGACAGATGAAGAACTCTGTAATTTCAGACTGATGCTGAGAAACTATATACACACTGCCTTTTTCATGAATCTCTTAAACCAAGGAGTGAAAAATGGGCAGACATCCTCATGTTTTTAACAGTTTATCCAGCCTCTTGCACACATTGTAAGTAGGCTCAATAACAGTGAGTAACAGCCACTCTCTAACAGAAAGTGAGACATTTTTCATCCAGCTATTTATTACCAACCTCTGAACTTGCTACTTTCAAACCCTTGCTCACTAGCCATTGGCCAAGCTTAATTTGAAAATTAACAAGTATTTTGAAAGCATTTACTCAAAAGCCTGCACCTTTGTACTTCCAGCATGACTACAGAGAACATACTGGTGACACAAGGTGTAAATCATCCTCCATTTCTGGACAAAATGTTACCCACTCAACACCATCATCCAGTTTTTACTGGGAAAGAACGGCACATCTGACTCTAAGCTCTAGACAAAGGCTGCAAATGAAGCCATTTAAGGATTTGAAAATACATTTGCATCAATGACATTCCTAAGAAAACCATACATGTATTTCATGGCAATATTTCCAGAAAGAAGCTCCCAGAGTGGCTATAGAATTTTGCATACAGTCAGCAATATCTTTCAAGGTGGTGTTCAACACCTTCAAGTGTATCTGAGAGTTACCTGCTTAGACACTAGAAAGAACTCTATGTGACAGACCATGGGTGAGAAATACTCAGAATGATGCACATCATGAGCCCCACAAAGGCCGAAATATGTCCTCCTAAGGCCTTCACAGAGCTGGCAAAGGCATAGTAACGAGCTGAGGGGCTCATTAGCGTGGCATCTGCAGAGAGCCAGCAACACATGGGCAGCGGCGCTATTTCCTGCAGAGTTTGTTAACAGACAAGCGAAATGTGGCCTAGTTTGGCTCACCTGGCTCTAATTCCTGCTGTCTCTTGCCCAAGCCTGCATGTGAGCCCATTCTGGGGTGGACTGGCAGGGCCTGGAGGTGATGTCTGGAAGAGTGGGACCTGGACGGGCCTGATAGGGGCTGGTGGTGCCTCATGGGGCCTGGTCGGGCCTGGCAGAGCCTGTTGGGACCTGGAAGGGCCTGGAGGGCCCTGCTGGGGCCTGGCAGAGCCTGTTGGGACCTGGAAGGCCCTGGTGGGGGCTGTTGGGGCCTGGAGAGCTCTGGTGGGCCCTGGTGGGGGCTGCTGGGGCCTGGAGGGGGCTGGTGGGGCCTGGAGAGCCCTGGAGGGGCCTGTTGGGGCCTGGAGAGCCCTGGTGGAGGCTGTTGGGGCCTGGAGAACCCTGGTGGAGGCTGTTGGGGCCTGGAGAGCCCTGGTGGAGGCTGTTGGGGGCTGGCAGAGCCTGGTGGGCCCTGGTGGAGGCTGTTGGGGCCTGGAGAGCCCTGGTGGAGGCTGTTGGGGCCTGGCAGAGCATAGTGGGCCCTGGTGGGGGCTGCTGGGGCCTGGAGGGCCCTGGTGGTGCCCCAGTGGGGCCTGGCATGCCCCACACGCTGGTGGCGGCCTGGCGGGGACTCTGCCACCTCCCTGAGCCAGCTGTCAGTGCAGAAGCGGCTCCCACCAGTTGGCAAACAAACGAGACATGGTGTTTGTGCAGTTCAAGCTGTGTTGCCAAATTCTAATAGAACGAGAGTTTCTGTAATCCCGAAAAGGGGCTATGTGATCCTTGGAAACAAGATGCTCTTGTCTGGCCTTCCATTCATTTTGTAAAACATGTTAAGTTTAATTTCAGTGCTTGGAGCTGCAGCTGGCCGTGGAGCAAAATCACATTCATGTGTTAAAAAAAGAACTGGGAAGGGATGCAAGCCACTAAATTTTGATACTGATCTGCAGCCAGCCTCCAGAGAATGGCATGGTCAGGACTTCTGGGCTTTTTCCACTAAACAAGCAAAATATGACTCCATTTTTTACAGTCATAAAACCAGATTTTCTGTCATCTCACTTTCTCAGTGTAGGTAATATGTAAAATTAAACATGTTTGCTTTCCAGTGAAAAACATCCGTGCCCCACATCCCCCTCTCTCTCTCCACAGTTCTTGGGACTGGTCCTAGCAGTGCCAGCCAATTCCCCCTGCTGCTACACCAGCTGCAGAATTAGACTTTCAGGGCAGGAATTTCAGGAACGAAGAAATACCTGATGTCATTTAAAGCAGCTAAGTAGAGAATCCCTGACTGATGACAGACATTTTCTTCCCATAGCTACTGACCTCCCATGTTCACCCCTCCAAATTCCCTGGCAATATTAATTACACACCTCCTTCCAAACCCACTGGGCAAAATCCTGATCATAAGAACTGAAACAGGCAGTGGAATATGTCATCGTGCCAGTCACCAAACGAGATGTGGCTGGGGAAGCACAGCTCAAACTCACTGTCAAACTCACACCAAGCTGCAGTGCAACCACAGCCACCAGCCAGGGATGAAGCAACAACCACTCTCCTAATTGTTGCCTTCTGAGGTCACCCTGTAATCCCAGACTCTTAGGAGTCTGATCCAGGGCCCACTCCAGTCTTTGTAAGTCTTTCCAGAGAGCTGAACAAACCCTGGTTCAAATCCCTCTGAGTTCCTCATGTGTCAGCCTAATCCAATGAAATGAATCTTTGCTTTATCCCAGCTGCCAGGTAACATCCCTCCTGTGAGGGGTCTTACTTTGGTTCAGATCCCTCACATGTTTCTTATATTCCAAGAGTCGTTTACTTGTAACACAAAATCACTTGTTTATTACAAGTGTCCATTGGCAGCAAAGGAACACTTTTAAAATTCCAATTAAACTGAGAACCATGGGGCTTGAAGCCAAATTAGTTCTCCTACACCAAGTTAAAAATGAACTCCTAAATGTTATGATGCCTGCCATGTTTGGTTTCTATATTTATACCTCAGGCATACAGTTACTGACAAAACTAAAGGCACTGATAAGTTCTCTCCCAGAAAGCAAGAATTCCCCTGAAAGAAAACAGATCATGGAATTTTACAGTGTTGGAAATCTACTGAATGTAGACGTATAAAATATTTTTTTAAAGCCAAATAGTCAAGATCTACAAGCCTTTGGAGTTGCTTAAAATGTTGTTGATGATTTTTACGTTGCTGGCTTGTTAATGGACCAAGACACTCAAGGGAGAGAAGCTTCTGGAATAAAAACTAGTATGGTCAGGAAAAAGGGGAGAGAGGGGAAGCAAGAGGCTGAGGCAACAGCAGAGGCTGAAGTGAGAATTCAGCTCATACAGCTGGACTTCAGAGGGGACAGACTTTTCCTGTGCATCTGCCTCGCTGCCCCAGGTAACCAGAGGGACTTTCCCACCAACAGATCATTTTCTGGGAAATACCTTCTCCCCAGGAAAGACCTTCACACTTCTGCCAGCACTGAAAGGCCCATGCAGAGCAGTGGCACCAGGATTTCATCCTCAAAAAAGCAGCTTTTCATTCCACTGGTTTCACTAAGTAAGCAGTCTGGCCAACACTGCTGTCCAAAGGCTGAGCACATTCCTGCCTGGTGTTCAGCATTTACTCCAATATACTTGTACTCTCAAACCTAGATTCCATTTTACAGCTCCTGTACACCTTGTCTCACGTGTTTTCTGAATGTTAAAGCTGTCAGAATATTTTCCATCACTGCTGTACAATACCGAGTAGTTCAAAGAGCTGGCTGAAATGCCATTTTCCCCATTACATTCAGAGCACAGACAAAATCTTTCCTTCTATATGAATTATTTTTCAAGTTCTTACAAAGGCTATAAACATAATATTATTTTTTAAGGTAACAGAAAGTCTCTGAGCCAATTTCTCATCTAGTCACATATTTCATGTTATAGTTGGGACTTACTTACCTGTTTCTTCACTGCTGAATGTCTGTGAGTTTTCTGCACTTCAGACATCTCTGATGCTATGGTCTGACTGTAACAGCTCCCTCAGCCCACTGACACCACTCAAGTGGAAGTGGCAACAGGGCTTAAATTTCTGTTTAATCCTTTTGTTAAAAACCATCCACAATGACAAACAGAGGAGACAAGGAGGCTTCATTCCTACAGTGGAATCTGTCTAAAATCCAGTGACACTGGAGCTATTCTGGACCTCTGAAGATGCTTTTGTTTGGATTCTTGGCTGCTTTCCAGCCACTCCATCTTTTCTTGCTGGACACTGCTCCACAGCTTGCAAACAGAGATGCTTCTTCCCATCTTATTTTTAATGTTGTTTCAAGCATTCATTTTACTTATTCTTGCTGGGAAGTGTTTGGGGCTGAACTAGAAAAGGATAAACTCTTCTTTAGCCTAAAAATACTTAAGTGGCTTGTAGGCTAGCTTAAGAAGCCCAAACATTTCCATTTCAAACCCTGAACCTACCTAGCCCAAGATCACATGCATATCTTTATTAAATATAAAATGCAGGACTAAAATATCAGCTAAAAAGGGTGGCTGTAGCACCAAGGCCAGGAAACTCTCAGCAAAGCTCATCTTCAGTACACTCAGAGCGCCCAGCAATTGCCAGGGGTGGGTGTTCTCTAAGCTTCCTCCACTTGCAAATAATGCACTGCTGGAGAAGAATGTTCTGAACAGAAATGAACAATTTTGATCGACACCTGCAATACAGCAACTACTTGAAGAAATACTATTTCTCTGCTCTGTGGATGGAGGTCTCTAGAACCCCAAAATATGGCAACCTGTCTTATCCTTACTGTGTCTCATCATCTCTGGAATTCTCTGTGTGGCTTCCTAAATCACTGCCCAGTCCACACAACAGAGAAGCAGAACACGTAGTAAATGCAAGAGGTAATAGTTGCTAGGTTTTGTCACAAATTTTAGCCCAAATGTGAGAAATAGTCTGTTTCTGTATGGGATTTTTAATACCTAATGAACAGCTAGCACGTGGTAAGACCCTGGTATTTGAGGACCCTGCATTCCAGTGACATAAAACATTTAGTCCTGAGGTTTCCACTCAAGTCTTAATGAAGACAATTTTGGTCCAAAAAACTGAGATCCACATGATTTTGTACACCTAAGACTCATCTGTGGTCAGATACAGGGATTTAATTCAGGACCATCTCATTTCAGGTTAATGTGAAACACGGAGCCGAGAGGATGAAGCAACTAAGAATAGAATCTTTTTAGGCAGCAGTTAAGTCAATCCTTTTAAACTTTACTGGGGATTTACTTCAGGAGTTTATTTGTGTGGTGCCCAGATCTCTGCAAAACCTTGACTTCAGATGATGAGACATGGGATAGGTTGAACATGTGCCAAGGAACACGTAGATTTGACCTGATTAATATTTTCAGATAGAAAACATGCACAGGCTGAAAACAGTGCAAAGTTTTGACCTCAGCTACCGAAGCACATTTGCTGACTTTGGCTGACTTTCTCTTTCAGATTTGGAGCTTGAAGCCCAACACAGGTTGAATGTATACAAAGCAAAAGTGGGAAAAAGATAATATTTGCACAGAGCTCTGCAAACTGACCCATACTCAGCTCTAATGAGAACATAATGGTTTATCCAGCTGCACAAAACAGGAGCAAGAAGCATAAAAAGAACGTCTCTGCTTTCTTAATTTTTAAAGACGTGTTTGGACTTCAGCACACATGGGAATTATTTTTTTCCTGAATACATGCATGTACACTTTTAAAAGTGCACCGCTAGCATTTTCAACGACATTAAAACACGCTTAAGCCAGAATGGAAGGTTTGCTTCCACTGAGAACAATAAAAAAAGAAAGAATACCAACCCGTAAGGCTGACTTTATAAATCTTTGGATTATCCTGCAGTCTGTGGGGTATCTTCTGTCTAAACTGCCCGCAGCCCCAGGGAGATAGGGATGGATGGTCCCTGGCCCCTCCCCAGCAAACAGCCCAAGCCATGATTATTGCGAGCTCTGGGAGACACACTGATCGCTGAGCCGAAATGTTTGTGTGTGTCAGATCAATCTTTTCACTGACCAGGACAGCTGTACTCACAGGGGGACCACCAATCATCCCACTAGGAACTGCTTCTGTCCTTCAACAGGCAATTAACGTGAGTCCATTACAGCTCCCCCGAGGCCCCCGCGGGGCTGCAAAAGGCATCGACTGAAAGGTCAGAAACCTCATGAGGACAGGAAAGAAGCTCTGCCTGGAGAAATGGAGTGGAAAGCAGTAGCTATTTGTCACCCGCTAGTAATTCAAAAAAAAAAAAAAGGGGGGGAGGGAGAGGCTTGAAGGGGGTCCAAGCCTTGAGCACAACCACGAGCACGTGGCAATGGGAAGAGCAGAAATAGGAGCTGCAGGAGGTTCTTCTGGGACAAAGATTTTATCCAGTGTAGAGGTGGAAGAAGAGTCAACAGACCCCAGTAAGCCCCACTCAACCAATTCTACAAAGAAACTGGAAGTGAAAAAGTGTCCAGGCTGATTATTAACCCACAGGAAAATTCTGAGTAAGGAGTCCCTGGGGGCTGAGGTTCACCACTGACACAAACATTTCAGGAGAGAACTAACAAGGAATTAAGTGACCAGAAGCACACAGAGAGTAGCATTCATGTGTACTAACATTTTTTAAAAAGAAGCAATTGCTTCAGTCCAGTGGTGGAAAAGCAACAAACATGGTGGCTTGGAGGATCTGTTACAGATTGCTCTCAACTTCTGTTTCAGAGTTCTGGGCAAGACCACAAAATGATTTGGTTATGGAGGTCTCAGTTGACTGAATCCCTGCTCAAATCTCTCCAGGTACACCACTAACCAACCCTGGCAGTTTTCCTGTGGAAATGCAATCAAGTGATTGCCAGGTAGGTGACCAAAGGAGGAGAATCAGCCTAAATAGAATATTTAGGCACACGAGTGCAAGGAAGAATTAGACTAAACTAATTCATGATGTTAACTGGGAATAACTTTCATCCAGTTCATGGGTTCACTTTCACCCACAGCACTCAATGGGAAGTCTTAGCACTCAATGGAAATTTGCTCTTTCCTGTGATAGGAATATTTCACAGAGATCTGGCAGTACCTGTGCAATCAACAGAACAAGATGAAATATGGTAAATATTAACTATTCAACAACAGAACTTAAAAGGCGAACAGCAAGAATCAAAATGTGATTTGACACGGATGTGATTCTGAATTCCTTGTGTAATTTTAAGTTGACTTGATGTACAAAACCTAGACTGCAAAAGAAAAAAAGGCAGGAAGAAATAATCAACAAATCAGGTGTTGATATGTTCCATCTTCAAATGACTTTACAGTGACTGCAGTCACCATGAGCTCCACTGCCTGCAGATAGAAACCATGGAGGGCTTTGACTCTGTCTGCAACATCTCCAGCATGTCTCAGATTAAAATTTCTGTGTTCTACTTTCACACAAAATAAATTCTGGTGACTGTGTTCTTTGTGGAAAGATGTGCATCATGTGTCCAGATTCTTTATGACGGTATAAAATGCTTGACCTTGCAGAGCACCCATCACCCAGGGGCTGACAGGCCTGCAGGCCACCAGGAGTGGCTGGGGTGTCCCACTGTCAGCTTTACCAGGCCTCCCACCTACAGAGGGCAAGGGCAAAAATATCCCCCATGGATATCACCATCCACTCCATCACCTGTAGTCCCAGCATCACAGCGAGGTCATAGTGTATTTCTCACCCTTTTCCACAGAAAATTCTGTTTTTAATCTCCTCCTCCTGTCTCTTACTTTTGGCATTCTAACTTAGTTTTCTCCTTCAATATTTGATGTGCACATACACAGTGTGTGTGTTTATATCTACATCTAAATATCTGTACATCTATCCCTGAACTTTTTTTCTCCATATGAAGTTCAGTAAACACATATTGTGGATTCAGGTAAACTAGTTACAGAAACCCTTTTTGTTCTAATATTAACTGCCTTATCCCTCTTCCTTGGGCCTCCCTCTCCAAAATGCCTCTGATCACACTAAGGGGTGTTAGGTTTGCCAATTCCAGAGGGCTGCCTGCACTCCTGACACCCAGCACCACAGGGCTGATGTTGAAAAGGAGCTGCCAATTAGTATCCAAGACACCAGTTAACTAGACAGGTTCTTCTAATGGCTTGTATTGATGAATGAATTAATGAAGTTCCACGAGTTGTTTATGTGTGGAGGCTATTGGTGTGACACTGCTGGCAGCATCCAGACACCAGGGGCTGTCAGCAGCCCCGAAGGTGACACAGGTCACCAGCCTGCCCTTCACACACTGTCTAGACAGTCCTGCAGAAGCCACCTGGGCAGAGCCGCAGCCTAGGGGACCTCAGGATAGCACTGCTGGCTGCAGTCACTCCAGGTATTGCCCTGTGCTGCCATTTAGGAAAGCTGGAAGAACAAAACTCTGGCAGTTTATGGGATAAACTAATCCAAAGTGCCAAC
Organism: Anthoscopus minutus; assembly: GCA_013399455.1. NCBI lineage: Eukaryota > Metazoa > Chordata > Aves > Passeriformes > Paridae > Anthoscopus > Anthoscopus minutus. The sequence goes on from VWYI01021360.1 coordinate 497,253, forward strand.
GCTGAGGGGAACTCACTCTGGTTTACCTTCACAGTGACACTTTAAAGCTTCAATGGTCAACCCACATTTATGCATCCAGAAAAATACATATTGAGATAAAGATATTGAGGCAAGCTTGCTCTACCTTTAATTAGAAGACCATTAATACCAAGTGCTCAATTTTATTTCCTATCAAGTCAAGTTTCTACTTTTTAAGGGCACTTGAACTTTTCTAGGAGCATGAGTAGCAGCATTCAATTAGAACATGAAGCAAATACTAACACCATTAACAGCATTATTGCCTCTTAATGGTAAACTTGAAAAGCAGGAAACAGATTTGCACATATATGCACAACTTTGAGCTGGCAGCAGAAGGTGCAGATAATTGTGTAGTGTCAAGATCTAGGTCCCAGAACAAGTTACTGCAGTGCTGCAACCTTACCCTGGATGTGCTGAGAGTTTGTTTTGCCTTCCTAAGGATAGTTTGTTTTGCTCAAATCATTAGGATTTGAGTAACTTTTTCCCAGTTAACTGAATATATCATCAGAGAGCCAGAGACTCCACTCAGCTCTGGGAAGTTTGCAGAGAGATCTTGGAAATTCAGCTAAGATGCACCAAGGGTTTGCAGGCAGGGCCCAGGAATGAGGTGCTTTAACTTGATTTTGGCCACAACAAGGTGTGCAAGAACACTAGGACTGAAACAAGTATGAGATGCCCTATGATGCATGTTTTATTATTATATAATTATTATTATGACAGGAGATCATAAATTGTGTGTACAACCTATCCAAGCTGTCACCTCCTGTCCTTCTCTTCCCTCCAAAAGAGATACAATCATAAAACCTTATTGATTCAAGTCCTTCATTCACTATTTGGGGACAGTTCTTTGTGAGCTCAACAGGCATTTGTTTGATTTATCACAAATTCATGAGGGTGTTGAACACATGACCAGTCCTGGAAATGAAGTTGACACAGCTTGTCCAACTGTGGACATAAGAGGAATGTGAGACTGTGGATAAATGAGACTCTGTGGTGGCCAAAAAGCAGCAATTACATGTGAACAGCACAGGGGAGAGAAGCAACACAGTGAGTGAGAAGACAGATATGGCTATTTTATTTGAATTTGAGTATTTGAAGCATGTTAAGGAAGGAAGTTTTTACAATGTAGGTGGTAAGGCCCAAGCAGAGATTGCCCAGAGAGGTGGTGGCTGCCCCATCCCTGGAAACATTCAAGGAAAGTCTGAATAGGACTCTGAAAGACCTGAGCTAGCTGATGTCCCTGGCCATGGCAGAGGGGTTGGACTGGATGATATTTAAATGTCCTTCCCAACCCAAACCACTGCATGTTCTATGATTTTATTACTGCCTTCCTTAACCAGAAACCAACACGTGCTCGAGGACACAACACTCTGTGCAATCAGCCCTTCACAGAGAGATGGAGGACAGATTTGCATTCAACTAACTGATCAAATGTTAAGAATTTCTTAATTGCCTTAATAGTTTAATTTTATTTGTCTCTAATCTAATTAGTAGAGAGAAGTGTGCGTGGGGGAGCTGATTGAAGGGGAGGGGAATGCCTTCATGTCTGCAATGTAGAAACCTTCCGCTCCCTCTGCGGCCCCACTGCAGGCAGTGCAGGTGTCAACAGATCCCTGTTTCCTCCTCATTATCCCACTGCCTTGCTGGACTGGCTGTTCTTGGAAACTTCCTTTGAGGGATTTAATAGCAGCATTCATTTCTGCTGCAGATAAGGTGAGTCCAGCTTTTTATGCGCAGTAATTTAATAGGAACTCAGGTCTAATTTAATAGATCCTTTATGTCTCTGTCAAAGGCTGTTACCATTGATTGGTGCAATGGCTCACACAAGTCTGTAAATACATTAATCTCTCGAGAGCCTGTGACAACAATGCCATTCACAGCATGAGCAACACAGATGGACAAACCCTCACTGCACAAATGAGGGACTGACTGAAAACTTACAATAAAAGAAATGTGAAAACCACTGAAAATCAGGGTGTTCCCTGAAGGGAACCTGTGAATGCTCCTAAATCTGGATCAGGCCTGCTGAAGCTCCAGAAGTACCGGGCTGACTCAGCCAATGTGTGCCAACACATTTTATTTGAGTTTAATTTACAAGCTCTCTCCCTCTTTTGGGAGCCCAACCTGCAAAGGAAGGATCAAATGCCAGACAAAGTGACAGAGACCCATCCCAGTGGTGACCCCGAGACATCCAGGGACAGACCCTCTCTCCACACTGCTCACACTGAGGACATACTGATGTACCTGGTATTTGTTCACTTTTTTTTCCTGTCTGCACCTTCTACAACCCTTCCCAGTATGGGAAACACTGCATGGGACTGACTTCCTGCCAGATGCTGAACATCCACAGCTCCAGCTGCCCCAAGAGGCCACCAAAGTGCCCAGCTCCTCAGCACAGGGCTCTGCAACACCCAGCATGGACTTTTTTTCTTCTAAACAACTGGCCATCACCAGTAAATATACCTTAATACAAGGAAGGAGATTCATTAATGACTGATCCAAAGGCATTCTGTGCAGCACAGCATCGTGCCCTTTTCATTTCAAAGTCAGTCTGGAAGAGAGCTGGGTTAGGAGGCAGAAGGAAAACATCATGGCAGGAATATTGGTGTATTTTGGATGCAAAGCAAAAGCTTATCTGTTTTACTACTGCAGCACCAGAGAAAATCAATTTTGACACAGAACTGCCACTTTACAAGAAAATAACTATACTTTCCAATAACCTAATCTGTGCAAAGCCTACTGAAAATTCCCTAAAGAACCAGTAGTTAAAACCTCCATTAAATCAAAGGGTTTAATATGGGAAGGGAAGAGAGGATGCAGTTTGACTTGGGAATGTAATGGACTCAGTGGGGAAATAAATATGTTGTTTTATGTGTACAGTTACAGAATTTGAGAACACAGCATTCATTTCAAAGGGAATTCTCTTGCTGTGCAAGTTATTCCTAAACAGATGTGATTTTTGCTTATTCAAAAACATTTAGGTAACAATTACAGCATAATAAATTATAATTGCCATCATCTTCCAGCTATGCTATGACTTCTATGCAAACACAAAGAAAATGCAATTATATAGAACTGTAAATCCTATTTTCAGGTAGCTTAGAGCACTGACAGAACACTTTTTTGTTTTCCTTAGAATGAACAGTACTTTAAAATATCTATCCAAAGGAAAAAGCCATATCTGCTAGGAGGCCTGGCAGCCTGATAAGGTCTGTCTTACACAGCTCCTGCTCACAGAGGGGCACAACTCTAAGGAAGTTCATTTTATTTTGGAAGGTGATATTTTACTCTTAGGTTTTATATTAGGAGTCTGCTTAAATTAGTTTCCAAGCTGAACTATTAACTAAGCAAGGCAGAGCTGCTGCTTGAACACTGAAGGAAGAGAAAGTAACCAGAAACTGAGTGAAAAGCAGGATTTTCATGATTGAATAGTGCAGGAGAGCATACAAGAACTGAACAGTTCATGTAAACAATAAATAATTTTGCAGCATTTCAGAGGGCTGCAGCTTAGGGGTGGAATTCTTCAAGATAACTCAAAAATAATCCCCGTGCAGCCTGCAACTGTTCATTAATTAACCTTCATACCTTTGCTAGATATCACTAAAGTGTTAGCGCAGTTGTGTTAGAAATCAATTATAAAACACAACTTCAGTTATAAATAACCAAACATTTATAACTGATGCCTGTTTGAAGCCTGGGTCTGAAAAAGAAATAATATTCCATATTTATTTAATAAAGGAGACTTTTAATGAAGAGAATGAGGAGCTGTAAAGTTCTTCAGTCAGTCACAATCCACACCTACATCAGGTGAGGTGAAATCCTGCAGTGTCACATGGAGAAACACAGCTTGGAGAATCTTGGCTGAAAAACCACAGAAATAATTCCAAGCTCTAGGGAAGGTCCCCATTGGGCTCTGCTTCTCCCTAAGCTGGTGAGAACTCTCCTGAAGAAGACAGCCTCATACTTGCATCCCAAGGTTTCCAAAGCAATATTTCAGACCAACCTCAGCCTCAGGAAGGGATTTTAAGGCTGTGAAAAGTTAAAAGCTATTTTATCAGCATCAGTTTTAGATAAAAATGTTGCTTTTCTCCGAGAAAGAGCAGCAGGCCAAAGAGGAAGGAGCTACCATCACTGACAAAATCCAGCTGCACTAAGGTTTCCCTTTCCACCTCATCTTTCATCACTTCTTTTGTTTCCTTTAGAAAAATATTTATCCTTAACAAGACACCTGGGTTGCATTTAACTTTCTACTGAGTAAAAATGAAAATCAAGTTCACACTCCACTTTCAAGGAGAAGAGAGAGAAGACGACAAAATCAAATAAAAAGAGTCTTTTAAAGACACTTTTTTTCCAAGACCTTGGGAAAGAGTTGAAATTACAGGAGTCAGAGTAAAACAACACGTTTTATATACTGGGCCATGTAGCATTACATCCAATGTTTTCAAAAACCCATGGGGCAGAATGACTGTCAGAAATTAACTTAAACAGTTGGTTAATTGTGATCCTTCACAATCATTAGTAACCACTGCATTTAAAAGGCACAGGATTTAATGGCTCGCTCCATTTCAGAGCTAGAGCAGAGAAATCCATTCTCAGGACTAGAGAAGATTTGCAGTCTCAAACCCACATTAAGTGATGAGAACACTAAATAAATTCTAGAGAAATAGGGTTCCTCTGGAGCTCCTGGAATTTCATCAACATTAAGGAGCAGTGGGCACAGCTGGAATTTCAGTGAGACACAACAGCACATCCCCATTGTGTTCTGTCTTTGGTGCACACAGGTCCCCAAAAGTGGCACAGAAGGGGACACAGAAGGGCAGAAACAGGCGCTGTCACTCCCTGGTCAGGTGGCTGCTCCAGACTCCTTCAGCATTCCCTCTTCAGCCACATTCATAGTTTAGGGATGGCAGGTGGCAGAAATGTTTGTACTGGCAACTACAGGAAACAGCTTTTCTGTGGAATTACACATTTAAAGAATTGCAGAATGCATTTTTGATTTGATTTCTGATGAAGGCTAGTAATCACATCAGGAACTGAAGCAATACCAGGAGACCTTCTCTAAAAGCACAGTAACATTTTCTGACTTGGAAGCACCAGGAAGTTTTTCTTTAGCCCGAGACACGGCTCTGGTGTTGAGGAGTTTAATGCTGCTCTGCGTTTGGAGTTTGTCTCATAACCTCCTCCTTTTTAATGTTCCTCATTTTGTTCATCTGCTCCACTTTCTGACGTGTCAGCATCAAATCTGCAGGAGATTGAAAGGTGTGCCCTGTGGGTTACACTCTCCCTAAATCATCCATGATCTATTCTGCTTGGCTGAAACGACTGAGTCTCATTTGCACAATTGCCCTATTAATTTACTCACCATTGATTTACATGACTTTTGCTGGAAATCCTCCACCAGACCTCTATTTTACATGCTCTCTCAAAAGCTCCCTTCCAGCTTTTTTCTCCCCCATCATGTTTCTTGTCTCATTTCTCTTCCATTTGCTGTCATTCATCTGTCTCTTATCTTCTTCCTCCCTCTCCCTCCCACTGTTCTGTCTTCCTTCTGTTTCATCTATGTTCTCTTCCATTTCCAGCATCCCCCCCCTCCACTGCAAGTCTCCCTCCTTGCTCCACAGCAGCTAATAAATCTACCAGGAAAGCCCAGAAGCCCCAGAAGATACAGGTGTAAAGGCAAACGAGCGTAAATAAATCAAGACTCTTCGTGAAGAAGAGCAACAGCTGTGACTTCCTTTTGGTGAGTACAAAGACTGATGGGTGACCATCATTATCTATCTTGCAGCATTTTACCTTGTCCTTGTATCTTTTTGTCTTCCTGAGAGGAGCTCAGTCTCTCAGCTCAGATTTTATGGCTACTTTCACCCTCTCAGTAGATCACATGCCCCTGGACTGGTGCCCTGATTACCAGTTTGACTATGAAAACCAAACCTTTCCCTCTGAGCAGACAACAAACTGCTGGGCTTTGATAACAGGCATATAAAAATGCATGTATACATTATAAAACACAGACAAATGTAACCACAGAACAGAAGCATTTTCCAACTCTCGTGACTATATGCTCTGTGTGAAAACCAATAAATAAATACAGTTGTTTCTAAGCTGTAAGTCTCATTCAGTATCTTTCATTCAAATTTTCAAAAGAAAAAAAGGTCTGACGTGCAGAGGGTTAGAGGACTACAAAGATTTACATATTCATAGTAGATAAATAAATAACCTAACCATAATACCACACTCTGCAGGGCAAAGCAAATGAGAAGGTGGAAGGAGAGAGGTTCAAACCAGCAGATCCCAAAGAGCAGTCAGGGAACACGACAGCAACGAGCTGCTCAGCCTGCAAGTCAGGGACAACTGAACAGGTGCCCCAAGACACCTGGCTGTGCCCTTCCAGCAAAGCCTGTGAGCACAGAGCTGAGACCTGAGGGAGCCCCCAGGCAGAAACAAACCCTGGATGTGAGCATGAAGCCTGGTTTTACTTGTGGCAGAGACACAACTCTCCCTTCAAGTGCATTGCATATATCTGCAATAAATGCCAACCAGCCACGGTTACCAGTCAGTTGGGTTGGTTGTTTGAATGAAAAAAAATCCTCCTCCCTATGCAAAAAAGACTTAAAGACTGAGTTGAGAACATTTTCCACCTCCTAAACCTGAATTAACAGCTGGGCTGTGCAGCTCTGAGCTGGACAAGGCCACAAACTCTCAGCACTTGGTTATTATCTGAAAAATAGCATGGAAATCCAAAGTAATGATAGACTTCTAGAGATAATACGCTGCAATAATACAGTATGTGAAGTTACCCATTTTATTCTCAACCTAATTTCCATGTAGTTTGCAATTTTCAGATTTAATAATGTAGTTGAGAAAATACAAATTGCTTGTATTACCCACATATGTACATTGTACTGTACACAGCATGTAATTACAGTCAATGGTTACTATGGAATTACTGAGTTTCTGCACAGTTCTTTGTGTCCTCCTCAGGAAAGTGCCAAAAGAATCTTTCAGTCTGCTGAAGCACAACCTACAGTGATGTGAAAAAAAAAAAGGAAAAAAGAAAATAAAAAAGAGAGTCCTCCCTTCAGATCCTGTCTGCACAGCTTGAGGGAAGCATAAGCAAAACTCTCCATGCAGAAGCTTTGTCAGCTTTCCTTGGTCCCCAAAGCCCTACCAAAGAGCACTCTGCAGTTCCTGATTAATGTTCCAGACCTCCACTGAAAGGGATTTTCTACTGCTCTACCTGAGCTCCTGTCCAAGAAAAGTGATTTTGATTGACTTGTTCTGACCTGAGCTCTTCTGGAGAAATTAAGGTGGCAGCTTGCCAGTTCTCTTGGAAGGACAGTGCTTGTTTTTTGTTTCCTTTACCACTTCTAAAAACACACAGACAAGACTTGCATACGGTTGGCTCCTCTCTGATGTCTGAAGGTCTGAAGTTTGAAGGTTAGAGCTAATCTTAGCTATGGCATTTTGCACTGAAGTCAGAACACAAGTAGTTTACAAGAAAATCATCTTTAACATCTGATCATAGAAACAGAACAGGAAGAAAAGTATTACAGGTATAAGATAAATGGAATGATGATTACTAAGAACAGTAAAATCCAACAACAATGTGCTGAGTAGGGACAGCACTGCCAAAGCACTGAAGATTAGAGAGGCCTAGAAGACAAGAAACCAAGTGATTATTTCTGATTTTACCTAATTGTCAATATGACCTTGGGTTAAGTAACTTGTAGCTTACTGATGTTAGAGACTGAAGGAGGTGCTTGGGATGGTCTGGGCTATGGTGTGCCAAAGAACTTCAGGATAATGTCAGCTGTTAGAAAAGGTTTCCTCCACACTAACGTCCAATATTACAAAATTTCACCACTTCATTTGTCTGCTCAAATGACCAGGTTTGCAGACTCCTTCCTGGGTCCTGAGCTTAAAATGGGATAGTGAGAACTACCAGAGCTGCTGGGGATCCTGGAGTTCCATTTCACCAGGAATGGAATGTTGAGTGTGCTGGTCATCCTGAAATCCCCCTCAACAACCAACGTTCAGGTAACAAAGAATGAACTCCATTACTCCAGCTCAGCTACTGGCACAGCCCTGGGGCTGAGGGAGGCACACAGGGAAGCACATTTCCAGCTGGCTGCAGTCTGAAACCTCGGGCAGAGTCAGCCCCTCCTTGCCAAACTTCTTCCAATTCCTCACTTAACTGGAAGAGCAGCACCTGCACTGATGTAAGTAGAACGTGCTCTGGGTACAAGGTAGAGCCTCTTCCTGCCCAAACTCCAAACTGATCCTAGTGAACACTGTGCCAGCACTCCAGTCAATTATAAACCAGCCATTAGAGTTGAGAAATAAGCATCCCTTCTACTTTTTAAGGTCAAGGACTACCCACCTGTGCCTGAAATCTCCATACATTGGAACATATGTTATATGAACTATAAATGCCATGCACTGTTCATCTGCAAGACACAATTTGCCAGCAGCTCTGAGGTGAAAAGAGAACTGGAGTTGAAAAAACCCTCTGCTGGGCTTGAAAAAAAGCAGGAAAATGAATTTAAGTTTCTCCTTTTAATATTCAACTTACTTGACTTAGTGACTTGGTTGTCACCTGCAGAGATCATTTTTCATCTCTGAGTTTTTTATATTTATATATATTTTTTATACTTATAGATATGTAACACCTAAACCAGTAGGATTCCAATTTCAGTTTCATCTTTTTTGGCACCGTATGTCCAAACAATGCATGATTTTTGTTAAAAAGATCCTTATTGTGTAAAGCAATTTGAGGTGCACACAGCCCTCCTGGGTCTTCCACACAGATGGATTTTACCTGCAGAATATTTTAAGTTCAACAAATTTTGAATGCAGTAAAATAAATGGAAATCAACACAAACTGCAGCCTTTTGTTAAAGTTGCTACACACTTCTTACAAGACCCTCTTCTTCACTTGATTACAGCTTTGCCCAATGTCAAACCATTTGGACTAGAATTTTCTGTGCCAGGTGTCTGCCTCAGGCAGAGGAGAATGTGATCATGTAATTAAAGGCTGTTTCACAGTGTGTACACAGAAGGGGGCAAATTAAGGTTGAAGAGGCAACCTCAGTTCTCCATTTCTTAACTTTCACAGGCTTGACTTTGAAACCCCAATAATGTTCTTTTAATGTAGCTCTTCATCTGCAGTATTAACCCAGTGCTGTGTTAATTCAGAGACACATCCCACTGAGGATGGGTGTTTGAGTGGACTGGAACAGGATACAGCCCTTCCACCTGCACATCATGGGTTTAAATACAGCCAGGGGCTGAGGGGTGGGGAGCTGTTACCCCTGAACAGCACTGGGGGTTCAGTGATGTGAGACCTTGCACTGGGACCCTGATTCCAGCAGAGGATCTGACTGCCCAGCCTGCACTGCCTCGTGCTCGTGGGCTGAGACCCTGCATGGATGGCTGACACCTGCACTCCAGGAATATGTGGGGAATGGTGCTGATTTGGTGGGGCTGTTCACAAACACAATACCAGAGCTTTAACTGCAGGGAGGATGGGAAAAGCCAGCAATGCCACAATCTGAGCGATGGCTGTGCTTCCATTAAAAGAAGAACATCCTGGAAATTTGCTCAGTGATACTTGTAGAAAAATGAGTATGGACAACATATGAAAATTTAATTTAGCCCGTCTGGTGCTGAGAAACATGAAGCGCTTCTACACCTACCAAGTGGGATTCTGCAAAAACAAGGACAGTTGTGCCTGAAGGAGGAAAGCTGAAGTGCTTTCTCTACCTCCAGAGGCTGTGCTGGAGGGCAGAGCTTTAGAACAGAGACCCTGTAGGAGACATTCACTGAAGGAGCTACTGTGGAGCTTCCCCCAAAGCAAGCCTCACAAACTACAAAGCCCGAAATCAGAGAATCACTGAATAATTTAAGTTGGGTAAGAGCTTTAAGATCATCAAGTCAACCACAAACCCAACACTGCCAAGTCCCACCAAACCATCTCCCCAAAGTGCAGGACCCAGTGTGTGACACCCTGCTGCTGTATCAGCAGCTCCCTTGGGGAGCAGGCAGGAGTTCCCCAGCTTTCTCAGAGGGAGAGCAGGTTACAGAGAAACCATCAGAGACAACAGAAATGGATGAGGAAGAGGGTAAATGTTTTCTGCAGAGAAGACATCTCAGCTTTAGTTCTGCCTCCTCAGTCCTGGTAATTCAAGGAAAGAAAACATAGAGAGAAAGTGTTCCTCAAAACTCCTTTTGCAGCCATCCCAGCCTTCCTAGTCACAAACCCTCCAACCCCCAAGTTTCAGACACTGGCTGCCAACCCTCCAGATCTGACAACATCACTATTTCCCTCAGTGCTGACACTGGTACCCAAACCAGATAACCCAGGCAGCAGAGCCAAAAAGCTTCTTTTCATCCCAACATGAGTTTTGAAAATATTATAGATCACTTAGCTTTTTTTTGCTTGCCATTTACCACACTCATGTTCCTTTTGAGAAGCCACATTAATAAATAGTGTGCCCTGATACCAACATGGCTTCAATCCCATCATTTTCTGTATTCAGCACTCGTATGCCTCCCTTACTACAGTACATAAATGATATAAACTTCTCATCAATAACATAAAAAATTCATATTCTGTCTACAATGCAGCTGCTATCACAGGTTTATGTCAACAATCGTCCTGATTTTTAATAGCATAAATGTTTAAAGAGGCAGAAATTCCTGTAAAGTATCTGCAGGGATATTTAGAGCCGACATATGCCAAAACAATCCTCTTCTCATACAGGAGACATTGTTGCTCAGCAGGAAGACAATGTTTATCCTCACAAATGTTTACTCTGCTTCAGTCATTCAAATGCTCCAAATGGCTGGCAGGGACATCCCGAAGCTGCTGGTCACCGCCCTGAGCAGGGAGCAGCAGCTCCTGCCCGTCACAGCTGAGCCCCCCTGCACTGCACACCTCTTGCCTGCCTCCAGAATCATCTCTTTGCAAGGCTTGGGTTTGCTTTTTGCCATAAAAATACAGAGTCAGGATCATATCCAAATGGTTTTATGCTTCAAAATTCTAGTGTGCAGCTTGTTCTTTAATTTTCTTTTTATCATTAAGAAACCCCCTCGACTTAGCTTTCTGAGGGCTTCCTACCTCAATAAAACAATGCAAACCCTTTCTTCTAATTTCTTCTTCTTGCTGCCAATTGTATAGGGCTTTGAGCTATTAAAAATAGAAAAAAGCTTTGCATACATGCAGCATAAAATATTTATTTTTAATCTAAGCAGGATTTCTGTACCTGCTGTGCAGCCACAGCTTCTGTTTAAGGCTTGCTTTATCATCTGTGTGTCAAGCTGAAAACATTTCTCTCCTGATCCTTCATTCTAGCTGTAAAGAGCCTCCTACCAGAGCCCAGCTGACACTCAACTTCCAACTCCTGCTTCAAAATTTTCCTTCTGCCTTTTCCCCTCTCACCCAAAAATCCACAACCTGGAAGTTCTTCACTTGAACAGATGGTTTAGAGAAATCTGGGCCATGCTTGTGTGATTGAAAATAGGACTCCTTTAAGCAGCATCTCGTGTACCAATTACGTGAACAGTTGGTCCGAACGGTGACCCAGAAACTGCCCCAGCTCTGCTCTCCAGGGCCCCAGGAGAGCATTCCCAGTCCCTTCTGAGTGCCTGACCTTGGGCAGCCACGGCTCCTTCTGGGACAGCACATTCCCACTGCTTTCTGCACAGAGCCACTCCTGTAGCAGGCCCATGCACTGCCGTGAAAGCGCAGTTTTAAGGTTAAAATTTAAAGTATTAATGATAAAACCCAACCCTCTGCTTCCCATTTGTTTACAATGTGAACAACACCAAATTCTCCCAGACTTTTTCATGACCAAAGTACTCCCATGTCAGAAGGTGCAAAATCACACAGTTCCACCTGCCTGTGTCCAGGCTGGACCCTGACCCTGCTGCTGTTGTTCAGAGGCTGGGAAGCAGCAATCTGGCAAGTGCTGAATATTCCCAGCTCCATCCATGCACAACAAAGCAGCACATTCCCATGGTCAATAAAAAACCAACTTCCAAGTCAGGCTTCAGTTGATATGTAGGAAGAAATTCTGGGTTAGAATAAATTTCCTGTCCCAAGGCAGAAGCAAAGTCAGAAAAGAGGATTATGGAAGATGTGCCAGCAGAGTGCACTGTTCCTAAACTGTGTTTTGGAAGTGTATCCCATTCTGGTACGTGTGGACACAGCAGGAGGAAGGCATCTGATGAGAGGGCACAGGAACCAGGCTGGGTGAGCTTGGTGCTCGGTGCTGTCACATGGGGGACATACAGGAAGGGGAGATGACTCTGGTGGAGAAATTTCCAGAAGGGGAGATTTGTGTGTCCATAGGAACGGGAATTACAGCACTGGACAGCTCTGCAGATGCAGGCATGTCTGGATGTGGCTGGGAAAAGTGGAATTGTGGCTTAAGGCTTCCTCAGGAGCTGAGAAGGTGCTTGAGAGACCCTTGGGGGAGGCTTTAAGCGCAGTGAATGGCTGAGGCTGTGATCAGCACAAAAATGTCCCTTACAAGAGTTCCTGGGGCCAGTCTCCACTGCCCCCACCAACTGCAGCACACCAGGGCTGGTTCATGGGGGCTTGTTCAGGTGCAGGGCTGAACAATAACCCAAACTTTCTGCTCCCCAGAGCAGATTTCAAGATTGTGCTGAAAACCACCGAGAGAACTCTGAGGTTTTCCTTTCCTTTTGAACAGGTGCAATGAGATGGTCTTTGTTTAGTACTAAAACTGCAGATCCATAATAGCAAAGGTAAATATCAAGTAGAGAGTCAACATCTCCATTAACAAAACCCAAGCTGCCTCAATAGCCACCAAACACTGACATCTCACAACTCTTTTAAAAAACACTTCAAGATCTTAAAAACCAGGGACATAGAAAAAACACAGCGCCATTGTAACAAGCTAAATTTCCTGTCAAACAGAGGCTTGATTCCTGTCAGTGCAACACTCATTTTAGTCTGATTAAGTTGCTGTGATGAACTTCAGAGTTTAGACTGCCCTTGAGCCTCACATCTATCTGATCTTTAATTCTACTACCCGCTCATTTCTTGCTAAGCACACAATTCTGAGTCCCACTGGAACAGCCTAGTTCAGGCTCTGCATCAATATGTTCACTGCTGAATTCATTTCTGCAGGGAGCCCAGTAAATCTGAACTTTCCAAAATCATTTGGCCCCCATTACTAGTAAGCACTGCTCTTAAATAGGTTGTAACTCCAGCTAATAGGCTCCATAATCATAGCTGAATTGAACAAAAGGGTCCAGTATGAGCTGTCATCAGTCATTTTTACTCCCAATCAAATGCACTGCATAGAAGGGAACTTTTTTTATATTTCTGAATGCTGAAACTAAGAAACTCATTTCACCTGAATAGAGGGTTCTTTCCTTAACAAAAAACAGTAATATGAAAGTTTCCAAGGGTATGCAGAAGTCCAGCACAGCACTGATGCAAGACCTGGAACTGGTAACCTTTTCACCTTGCAAAATGGCATCTACGCAGAATATAAGGAGACAGGAAAAACATTAAGATGTAAAGCCCACATAATGAAAAATTCCAGTGCTGAGAGATACATCCTCTGCTATTCAAAGAGAAGTAACTGAGTGTAACTAAACCTAAGGTAAAGTAGTTTGCAGTAGCAGTGCTTACATCTTGATCACATTTCCATGAAGACAAGCTTTGTGATATTGTTTCATCTAGTGAAAAAAAAATAGAAGCCACCTTCTAAATCTTATCACTGAAATTGATAGTGTTTACTTAAAGCTTATTCCAGCTTTGCTGACTTCAACAGATATTGAAGTCTCCAATAAATCTATTTCAACATTTTTTACAACTCTCTTCCTTCTCAACATACACTCTGGCCTTTCTGATCTATATCAGTGGACAGAAGACCAGATTTTTGTTTATGAATATCTAGAAGTTTCATTGCTGTTTGCTGCAAAGCCTGGAATAAAAATGAACAGCAAGTAAATAAAGCAGAAAAGGAACTTGATTTATCCTTCTCTCTCCTGTGAGACAGCAGAGCCAGTCCTTGCTGTCACCATATTTTTTACACACAGAACAACCTGCTCCAAAGGCAATGCAGGAGAGCTGCAGCTGGGCACAGGCAGCTGCTCCTGCACAGGTGGGCACTGCTGGCACTGCAGCTTTTCTGCTCCTGCCCCGTGCCACTCGGACACCCTGCACAATCCCTTGGGGCCAAACACCACGGAATGGTCCCAGCTGATGGCAACTGCTGGCAGCCACAGCCACATTTTGTACCCTTAGCAGGGTGGGTTCATAAACACCACACATCCAGGATACCTGGGCATACTCTGCTCTGCCCCAGGACTGCATCTGAGGCAGCAGTTGGCAGCAATCAGGCAGAGAAGGAGGAAATGAGGCACCTGTGGATGTGGGAACTGGTGAATCACAGCTTGGAGCGCAGGGTTTCCAAGAGAACAAACAGGACCGATAAGTGAGGGTGTGCATGCAAATAATTCACTCTAAAAAATAAAAGAATAATTAAGAAAGAAGAGTTGACCAATTTTAAAGCTTTGATCAGGTGAGATAGTATAGAGGAACAAGGTCATATCCTTACAACTGATTTTAAATAAGCAAGAAAAAAAAAAGTCAAAATCAGGAGTTCTGCTAAATAACTAAAATAGTGATGAGTTTCTCAGCAACAAAGGCCTCCCAAACATAAAACTGCCTCATACTGGTTACATGGTTCCTGGTTTAACCAGAATTGTAATTCCACATCAATCAGAATAGCTGCAACTGATACAAAGGGATAAAAGCCATGAATGAACCTGGATGAGGCCTGCTCAGCAATGGAAACTGCCCCAGGTGGGATATATGGGAAGACTGATAGAGATTTTAAATCAAAGCAGCAGAATGGAAAGAAATCTTCACTGATTCTCTTCAGCTTCCCAGATAGGGCCAAACTTCCTTCCCCCCATATATTCACATGAAAATAAGATTTGGAATCCTGTGCATTCTGCTATCCCTCTTCCTACCCAGCACGTGCCCCAGAACAAAGCCTGCTCTTCCCCATTTGACAGCAGTTTGTGGAAAGGCCTTTCTCTGTTCTCTCCTAAGGCATTCCTCCAGACTGAAAAATGCCATGTTTCTATCCTTGCTTCCCAGGAGTTGCCAGCAGCTGCTCTCCAAGTGCAGGGCCCATGTGAGAGGTGGAGCAGAGGAGGTGACCCTCTGGGCACGTGGCTCTGGAAGCAGGAACTGCCCAGGGCAGGAGGTCAGGCCAGCCCCATCCTCACCATCCTCACCTGGGACTCATCCAAGGGCAGGACACAGCCAGTGTGGATGGAGCAGCAGCTCCCTGTGCATGGTTCAGCAATGCCAGGGACACTGGGAGTCAGCAAGAGTGACAGACACTGAGCACAGCACACAGCAGCACAGGCCCTTGTGCAGAAACCACTGATGCTCTTAATCTCCTGCACTGGTAAATACTAAAATACAAGCAAAATTAGCACTTCTTTGAAGCTTCAATAAAGAACAGACAAAAAGCTACACTGATACAGTTGAAGTCAATTATTTTTAAACAATATATGATGGATTTGCCATATGCCCATGCAAGAAAGACAGGCTCATTTTCTACAAATGTCCACAAAGAGAAATGAGAGCTCAGCACTACAGCATGGCATATTCCATTAGGAATTAAATTTCTTCTTTCTGATGGTCCCATCCACATGTTCATTGGACAGTCTCCTGCTTTCATCTACATTATTGTTATTAATTTATGAATGGGACTGGAATTACAGAAGATGAGTCTAAGGTGAGGCTGCATTATAATAATAAATGAAAGAACGACTCCTGTTTACTTTCAGAATATTTCATAGCTAAAATGCTTACTGCATTTTTAACTGTGACATACTTCCTTTAGCTGGTTTTGGTTTTGAAGTAATGATATAAAATTCATTTCATCTCTTTTTCAAGCCTGAGTCTTTCATACATAACATCAGGCATGTCATATCTGAGGAATTATTAAAATAAGACGGAGCCTGCTGTATCTGAGCAGAAAAGCTTCTTTGAGCTGGCATCCTCAGGAGAGAAGCAAGCTCAATCTCATTAGCTGGTGCTGAGAAGGCGTCCTAGTCACTAGGTTCAAGGTGATGAAAGATTAGGGCGTTTGGCCTCAGCTCATTCTGTATGCAGCTCACATCACTCCCTGCCCGTGAACACGAAATTACATTGAACCTGGGGAGTCTAACTCCATTAATTTTAAATGGAAGATTAATTTAACAATATGCGGCAGATATTTGTTACAAACCTATCATGTAAAAGTGACGGTTAGCAATAAATTGTGGTGACTCACACTGGCCGGTGGCCCTGGCTCAAATAAATCAGAAGGCATTTACACATAATTGCTGTTTTTAAAGACAGGGATATGGGAGATATGTTTCTTTGATGAAAGATTGGCTAACTCCATTCAAGGAAACAGCAGCCCATGTTAAAGCTACAGCATCTCTTTTGTGGGAGATGTTCTTCCTGGGCCTGCAGGACTGCGATGCAGTTATTGTCTGTCTTGCCCTTAACCTGGGCCTGTTTTATTTTTTTTTTCTGGGGCAAATAATTTTCATTGATTTTCATGAAACGTCTGAAAGAACAATACAGAAGTATTTCACATGAGCTGAGGATAAGAGGCATGGTTTAGGAACATGCAGCACATGCTGGCTGTCACCTGGGACTGTGGAGAAAATGTTTAAACAAAGGTTAACTGTGGTCCAATTTTTTCTGCCAGCTGACTCCTGCACAATGTACAGAATTAACAAATGGCCCTTCTCCTGCTCCTTTTTTTTTTCTTCTTTTATTGACTGTCCAAATGTATGGTTGGGTATGAAATGCCATCACTGAAAATACCCTTTGCAGAGCAGGAGCTCTCATCACCTCCATCTGAGAATGAGCAACACAGGGGAGAAAACTGGAAGGATATAATTTTTTAAATTTCTTAGTCAAGTGTGGATAATGACCATGCTTCTTGGATACTCTGATGATATCCACTGCTAGAACAGGGACTATCTGCAAGGGAAGGAAAAGTATCACAAAAGCTAATGCAAGAGATCAGAACTGGCTCCCTCAGGAAGCAGAATTCCCCCTGACCTCTTTCCTTCCAGTCCAAGAAAAAGAAGAAAACCAACCCTAATTTGCACCCACAACTATTTGTGGTCTGTGATTCTTACATAATTCTGTAAATTCTGCAGCAACAAACACGGGGTGGGACTGCATGCGGGCATACTTATTTATTTAAAGCAGAGAGCAGAGTGCCCTTCCTTTTCTTGAACCAGAGAGAACAAAGCAGCCCTGATAGCCAGGATGGCAGTGGCTGTTTCACACACTGCTGGGAGGGGTTTGGACACCCTGCAGGGAAGGGCATCACCTGCACTTGGAACAAATCACTCTGTCCATGAACAGCTTCTGCAGGTGTAGCAGTCAGAGATTCAATGACCTGGCTGGACAGAGCAGGAGGCCCTGCATGACCTGCCCAGGGATGGAAATGCTGGGAGGGCTCAGACTGGGTGTGCTCAGAGACTGGCACAGGTCAGCAGTCACCACCCCTCCAGACCAGGTACAAACGATGGAAGGGGTGAAAGGCTGGCAGGATTGTGTTCACTGTACCAAATATCTCACTGTGATCCACAAGTTTACAAAGCAGCCACAGCCAAACAGAGAGGAGCTGCAGTGGAATTGAGAATCGCCAGCCCAGCTGCCTGAGCAGGCAAAGGGAATCCATCCATTCACCCTCTTCTCAGACTTGAGTCTTTAACAAATGGCCTATCCTCCAAAAGCATCCAAAGCAATCCACTGATAATGTCCTTTGGGAAGGGAGGCAAAGAGGGGCAGCCTCCAGTGCAGTTAAGTGAGGCCTGTACAGATCCATGTTTCTGTGGGAAGCACAAGGTGAGGTTTCCATCCCTGGCTCACAGCTTGCCTAACCAGACAGAAACCCAACTCCATGCTGGGTTTGTGACCATTTGTGCTTTGCAATTTGAGGTTGTTACATGTATTTGGAGCCATTTATGCTAAAGTATGTAAAAATTCCGATTTTTGGCAGTATGGCCTCTGAATGTGTCCATAGATACCCTCCCCACGTAACATCACATGCTGCCCTGACAGACATTATCCCCACCAAGCTTTACAAACTTGCAGAAAATTGAGATTATCTTTATACACAAATAATCTGTGGCTTTGTGCTGTGTGATTAAAGAGAAGGATAACAAGAGATAAAACACTGTGCACTTGCTTTTGTATACAGACATACCAAAACACTTGCACAAACCAGAAATTAGAATAAGGTTTCTCAGACCCTCTTTTCCTCCCAGCAAGACAGGACTGTCTGTTCTAAATTGGCCACCAATAATCTTTTCCATATGGTGGAAAAGAGAAATGCAACCTCCATCAGACCCTCGTGGGAGGCAGTGGCATCACAAATCTGGGAAGGTGACTGAACTGCGAGGATCGTGCTTTGTTTCCAGCTCTGCTGGGAGGTAGGGCTGTGGGCAAGGCACTTCAGTGCTTATAAACTGCTGCAAGATCTTCAGATTGAAAGGGCCACTGAAAATGCAAGCATGGACTTTTTACTGCCCAGCCTGACCTGTCAATGAGAAGAGATCACTCTGCATCAGCTGGTGCGTGGTTCACTGGTGTCTACACCGACTGTGTGGCACAGGATAGAGCTTCAGAGGGCAAATAAATGCTCAGGTAAATAAACAGCTCTTCACATGGGCCAAAATTAATGAATTCAAGAAAAATTACCATTGATATTTGAATGAACAAGACTGATGCAGAATAACTACACAGAAAAAGAGCACTGTTGCTTTAAATCCAGTGCCAACATCCAGGTTGCCAGCAATTGATGCCACTAACTCATTTTTGCACTTTAATGTTAAATTTCTTATGGGACCACATCACCTAATTAGAGGAATTGATAACTGCACTGTTCCATAATGAGGCCAATACATTTCAAAGTCATTAAAGATAACCAAGGCAATAAGTCTGTGTTTAAGCAGCACTTCCTTAGATTTCACAGCCTACATGTCGCTAGCATAGGAAAAAGCAATCCCTGCCTAGTCAACTGTAAATGCTGGGTTATTGGAATCTTTAAAACAGGCAGCAAGGAGAAAATTACATGGCCAAATCTCCTTTTTCCAGTTAATGAAGAATTAAGACTCCCATTTACCATATTAGAAGGTTCATCAGAGGTCTCTCCTCTCCGTGGCTTGTGTTTGACAGCAGTGTCAATTTATCTGAGTCAGAACGCAGAAGTGCATGACAGTGCGTCATTCATAACTGTCACATCTACTTATCTCCCTCATTGTCACACTGCTAACGAAATTCAGGCCATGTTCTCCCCATCACGTCCTCTTAAAGGGAAAAGGATCCCACACCCACTGCAGCAAACTGACCCAACCATGGCTCTAAGAGCAGCATGGTAACAAGTGGCCACACAGCTTTGGGAAGGGTGGATCACAGAACCTTGGACAGCCAGGGAAGAGTAAGCCAGCATTTCCCAGAGGCAGGCTTCCAGCAGGACTGTTGCTGGCTTCAGAAGTAAGACACATCAATTCTTCATGGTAATTACCAGAGGGACGGATTTATTTTATATTCTACCTTGTGCCTGTGAGATTTGTTCGGGTATATTTGGCATCCAAGTAAGAAAAGCAGAGTTACTTTATTGGAAATCAACAATCAAACTTCTGTTGGCTTCAAAAGCACAGGAAGGATTTTTAGAAACACAACAGGAAGAATTCCATAAAATTAACACTAACATTAGAGCATTGGTTACGTTGGCCGAGGTAGAATGTAAGAGGTCTATCAAAACACTCACAAAAGATATTCTGCCCTAAGAACTTGGACATGATAAAAAAAGGCCAGAAAGTCTTTTTTACAAATCAAAGCATCATCCCACTAAAATAAAAATACACAACTGAAAAGGAAAGTTAATATTTAAAGAAGACACAGAGACAAACTCACCTGACAAATAGACAAATAGAACAAAATAGCTCTAAATTGAAGGGCCATGACTAGAAAAAACAACTGTTGTAAATATGCACCCCTGTACTGTGAGGCAAGATACTGTCACGTTCTAAGAAGGAAAATTCCAGAATTGTGTTGTCCTCTCCCCTAAGAGAAACACACACCTGCCTCCTAATCCCTGTGCTCACACCATCCAGCACAGGAAGAGACCCAGCAGAGCAATTCTTGTCTTTAAAATCTGTTTCTCCTAATGCATCTCTCCAGAACTTTGGGGTAAAAGGTTCTGATAAATTCAGGGTAACTCCCTGGCCCCTTCTAACCTGCTGTTCCTGCATGGTGATGAGCTGTAAACCACACCCCAGTACCCTTAACTGGGGCTCTGAACAGCCCTCCCAGTGCCCTGCCCTGGAGGTGTCTCAGAGCCCTCTGCAGCCCAGAGCACAAACAGGCTCAAGAGCTTTTCTTATAAATCAGACTGAAAAGCACAAGCCCTTCCTTTCATTCAATGCCACTTTTAGAGGAAAGGACCTCTCAGCTCCTGTCCCAGCCAATTCCTGAGATGTGCAGGTGATGGGATGTAGCACAGCCAGGTGACCCTGCCCAGGAGCTCAGAGCTGGAGCTGTCCATGGAATGTGGCCACTGGCTTTGGCACACACAGAACCAGGCTGGAGGCAGTGCTGGAGGGAAGCACTGTCCTGAGTTTAAGGGCAAATACGTGATTTTGTACATTCTGTAAAAAAGCACTTTCCACTATGTTCCACAATCACAGGCTCCAGAGTAAAGTGGGTTCACACAGCAACATCAGTTTTTAAAAAACCAACACAGCCGGCTTCAGGTGCCAGGGAATGAAACAGCTGGAGCAATTCTTAAAGAGACTGGTAGTGTAAATTTGAGAAGTAGTTTTTCTTCCAAGAAGACTTTTCTTTCACAGTATTTCCTGAGAGTCTTGGGGTCTTTTTTGCACTAGAGCTAAGAGAAGAGGGGAGAAAGAAAATGGTGCCCAATTGGATCAAATTACAGGTGAAACATGCAAGCGAATGTGCACTTAGGTCTTCAGTTCTGAAAACTTCAAGAACTAAAATAAATTGCATGACCCCCTGGTAACTTCCACTAGAACTTCTGGGTACAAATTGTTTGCCTCAAGCTGGGTGAAATATACATTCAAATTCAGGCTCTTGAAGGAAATTATTAAGTAGAGCCATATTAGCTTTCTCTGAAGCATACTCGTTTTCTATATTGCCACTGTATAGACCAATTATGTTACCTTTCCATGCTGAGAAATGATTGTTCTGCTAACATAGTTCTGGTAAAAATCAAAAGCACTACATTTTTAACCTTGGGGGATTTTTGTTATTGCTGCTCCCTTGCTAGTTCCTTCAAATGGAAAACATCTTCCATTAATCTAAATGCAAAATTTGTTCAGCTTTCGAAAGTTACTTGAAAAATGTTAAGCACAAAGCAATAAACTTTTTATGCTCTTAAGACCGCTAATGCTTTGAGCTTCATATTCATTTTGAAGAAATGAACATTTTATGGTTCACAGAGGAATAGCTACATGAATAATATCTGAGATTATAATGCATCTAGCAGAAAAAGATTAAGTTTATGTAAACTATTTAATCAGACGTGAAATTTTCTCTAGAGGATAAAAAATTCTGACCTTATTTAAGTTTATTTTAAAAAATACCAATATCACATTTCCACCAAGGGAACCCACCGATTTCCCCATTTATATTGTATAAATATTAATAGACTCAAGGGCTAACTGGATACCACAGCCCCTAGGAGCCAAAAGTGACTTTAGAGATGTAGCACATCGGCATGGTCTTCCCATGGAAAACATTTCCCAGGAAGTGTGAGTGCAACTGCAGTGAAGGGGTGGCACAGCAAGAACCCATGGTGGCCCTGATGGTGATGGATCAGCCCATCACAAGGGAAATTTTTCATCAGAGAAGCTCCAGCTCACACAAAAATCTTGGTTTTATCCATGATTTTTAACATGTTTTCAACAGAAATCTCTTCTGTAACCATCCTTTATCTCTCCCAGCCCTTCTGCCTGGCTGTCCCCTCACAGTGCAGTGATTCTCTCCCAAGTTTATGAAACCAGGCTGTCAATTGCAGGAAGTGTCTGTCTAGAATTGTGTTGTAATCATCTGATTTATTAAAGAAATGCAAATGTGTGTATGTTTAAAATGTCCAATTAAAGTGGACTTTATGTGAGCTAAAGTAATTCTAGGAAGCCAAGTGATTTGTACCCAATTAAACTGTATCTGAATATGGCCCTCATTTCTGCTGATATCCAAAGTAAAGCTCTTGAACTGTTTCAAATTAAATTATGGAAAATCTTGGCATCCTAACTGTAAGCCCAGGTGCATTTATTTTTCTATTAAAAAGAGAAAATTATGGAGGTTTTGTAAGTACAATATTTTCTGAATCCACTAAGGGGCTTTTGTTCTATATAACACACACTAATGAAAAAGCCTCATGCAGAAGAATCCTGAAAAATCAATAGGCTGGACACAAAACAGTAATGCAGCTTAAACAACAACATGATTATGTATAACCTATCCTCAAGCACTGTCACTTGAACGTGGTTTGAGAACAAATGATGACCAGGCTATGGGGAGTGTGATGTGATTATTTTTTTAACGTATGTGTGAAAGCACCTGGGTATAAAATCTCATATCTCTGTAACACAGAACACCAAGCTGGTCTGGGGGCCTCTTGATTTCAAAGCAAATGTGAACTACTGAGCATTCAGCCTTTTCTCGCTCTTTTTATTCCAGCAAATTACCCACTCAAGCCAAAGAGGTAAACAGGAGTTACTCTACACTGTGGTTCCTTACAGACTCACATTATTGCTGTACCCCATGGAAGTTTTCCTTTCCCTTTCCCACAGTATTCAGTTCCCACAACAAAGAATTTGATTATAAGTTCAATATCAGCTCAAATGTTCTCTCCCACTTTGGTGGCACCTTGAACTTCTCCCATAGGGAAAAGTCAAAACAACATTTTGGGTTCTCTTTTCCTTGCGAGTCCTTCCTGCCTTCTACAGTGTTAGAGAGATAAAGTGCTTTCTGTAGCAGGGAGACAGCACATCTCCCTTGACAATCTGCTGGCACATGGAACTGGCAAAACCCCAGGCTGTGGTAGGCTGACACCAAGGCCTGTAGCCTTGCAAGCACTGCAGATGAACCCTTTGTGAGCACGGGGAAGAATCAGGGCTGTCTCCAAAAATTAACTGCATTATTAAAGGAGAAGATGAAGGAAGGGCAATGGTGCTCAGAGTGCCACATCCACAAATGTAATTTTGAAGATCTTAAAAGCAGAAAGATAATTAACATATTTGGGGGGGAGGTGGGGTGTCACATATTTGGGGGAGGGTATAAAAGAGAAAAACTACAAGAAGATTGGTTTTTTAAGAAAGTTGCCATAAAACCCAGCAGATCATGTGGATGCCACTTGAAATACTTTTCCTTTTCCTAGTGCTACCAGAGAGCTCCAACCATGCCACAGTCTGCATGGAAACCTGTTGGAATCCTGGGCACAGAGAATTTCATGCTTTCTGTGCTGACAGGCACAGACCCACAGGAGAACACTGTGTTTGACCTCAGGCCGTGGAAAAGGCTTCCAAAATTGATAGACAGAACTGAAACTCTGGCTGTGTAGTTTAAATAGAAATGTGTTATGTCACTGGGTGAAAACTTTAGAGTTTGAGATATAGTAGTGAATGAGGGACAAGATGGAGGATTTAGGGCAGCGTCCCTTTCTCCTTCTTCTTCACGGGTTTGGGTGGAAAAGTCTGCAGTGGGTTATTGGGTTAAAAGTGAAAATAAATTAATTGGCATTTTACAGTTGGGTAGCTTACACTTAAAAGGCCTTGGACAGAGATACCTGTGGGGCCATTTTGAGTTAGTTAGCACAGTGTGCAGACACTGTCTGCAAGAATGTAATATAGATAAGGAAAAATAAACGAAAGTCCAAACACAAAACCATTTCTGCTCTACAGTCCTGATCCTGGGGAAAAGAACTGGACACTTTTATACACTTTACAGAAACCCAGCATGGAAACCCAGCGTGGAAACCCAGCCATTTTGCTCAGGCTCCCAACTGTACAAAATGGCTGCACCAGGAGGCATCTGCCACGGAATGATTGGTATTAGGCATAACTCATTATTCTGACAAGGAGCTGGCACGCAGGCAGGCACTCTGGCACGAGCACCGATGAGATAAGGGTTTGGCACTGCTGCCAGTAGGATATGAATTAAGCTCAGTGTCAACACAATGCACATGGTTTCCTCTCCACGGACATGCCAAATCCTTGACACAATAATGAGTTGTGCACGATGCCAATCACTGATTGTCAGCTCAACTGCACATCTCTCTTCCCATGCCATCAAGCTGCAGGGGGATCCAAAGTTGGGAAAAAACTTTGCCGTGAGTTTTGGCGGGGTTGTGGGGGTGGTGGCACAGGCAGAGGGTGAAGCCTGGTCCCCCTCAGCCCTGCCAGGCCCACGGGCAGCAGCAGAGCCCATGGGGGTGGATTCACCCTGCTCAGGGGCCAGCATGTCCAAGTCTAATAAAACAAATTGCCTGAGAAAATGATCAAGCCTGACAACTACCTGGTTCCATTAGAAATCCAGTCTTAAACACCCCTTTGCTTGAAAAGACTCGAGTTCGTGCTTCATGTCTGTTTGTGAGAAGCCCCTTTTGCATGGAAAGAAATATTCCCAGTGGTGGAGTGAAGCAAAGCCATGTGGACTGGCAGCATGGGAGTGAAGGATGATCACTGCCCGTACTCTGCAGGAAAGCAGGAGGTGTTTTAGTCAAACATAACATGCCATGGCCACACAGGCCCCAAACCCTCCTCAGCCCACAGCAGGAACACCCCTCCTTCCCACAGGGAACACCTCTCCTTCCCACAGGGAACACCTCTCCTTCCCACACGGAACACCTCTCCTTCCCACAGGGAACACCTCTCCTTCCCACACGGAACACCTCTCCTTCCCACACGGAACACCTCTCCTTCCCACACGGAACCCCTCTCCTTCCCACACGGAACACCTCTCCTTCCCACACGGAACACCTCCCCTTCCCACACGGAACCAGCTGGAGCTGCTGTCCTGCCCCTCGGGTGGACACAGTGCCATGGCCACAGTGTCCAGCTGTCCCAGCCACTGGGGCTGCCAGTGCTTCACTGTCCCTGCTGAGCCCCCATCCCAATCCCCCCTGATTCTCCCCATCCCTCCCCAGAGTCAGCGCTGACAGCTGACGTTTCTCCTCCAGCCTCATCCCATGCTGAACTCAAACAGGACTCCCCTGCCTCAGGGACAGGACCCAAATGTTCATCTCCTAAGAATTTAAAGCACGGGCAATAAATTTTATCTGCAAAAGCCAATTAGAATCTTTTTATTTTCCTCCTCCATCACCATTAAACCCCCAAAAGGCCAATTTTCTTCACCTCTGTGTGAAGTGGTGGCTGCCCTGCTGGCAGCAACACCTGCCTCTGCCAACACCTCACACAGGGACCCCTAAGAACTGCCAGGACAGCAGACACAAGGAGACAAATGCACAGCTTTCTATACTACATCTTAAACTTTGCATCAAAGGACAGGGAAAGGCTCGTGGCTGCCTCAGAACCAAATAAACAGCACCAGTCTGGGTTGTGTGGAAAGCAAGCTGGGCTTTACTCGTTATGACTATGGCAGAGTGCCCTAAACTAAATGGCCAGGGACAGAAATGTCTCTGAATATCTGTGCCTGCTTCTGAATTTATTAAAGGCAAACAAGTGCATCAATCCCTCCAATAGCAAGATAGCATTTATTAATAAAATGCCAGAAAGTGCTGCATAAAAGCCTAGACCTTGCAGTCATTTAATCTTAACAGTTTGACTCAAGAGCTTGGTCCACCCAAGTTGGGCCTCCCCTTATTTATTTTACTTTCATTTACACAGACAGGACAGTAAAACTAATGACAATGGAACACTCCCAAAAGATATTTTTCCCTTTCCTATATCCTCAAAAGATGTGTGCAGATTTTGGAAAGTATTTTATCCATTTCAGAAACTCCTTATTCATATCTAGAAAGAAACACAATCCAAATGGAAAAAATAGCGTAAGGTTCAGAAATTCAGAGATAAAGCATTTTCTGTCTTAGAAAAACCTCTGGCTTACTAGAAGTGTAAGAGAACCAAATCTTGGTATGGAAGGATTGGAGGTCTTCAACAATCCACAACAGAAAATTGAGCTTTTGATTCTTTATTAGTATTAAAACTCACCCTAAAAGGAGTGCTTGAAAGGCAGAATTATACAGTAGCTCTGTGACCTGTGTGACCTGAGTTAGGGGGTCTCAGCCTATTCACAACAGGTTTCTGCATCACAAAAATTGCCAAAACACAGAAATTTCAGCTTGTGCTGAGCAGAGCCTGGGCCCTCCAGAGCACTCAGCAGGGCAAAGCGCTGAGTCTGTGCATCCATCACCAACTCACCTGAGGACCTGTGTCTTCAGGTCAACCAACAGCACCTCTGCTTAGGAGCTGATAATGGCAACTAGGACGGGAGAACAGCCCAAGGGGATAAAAATAACAAATAAACTTTTCCATGAGGACGCTTTCAGCTGCCCTGCCCAGCATCCCCTGCCCCTTGCTGCCCCTCCCCGCCCTCGTGGTTGTTCTTGCCCAGCGACCGCAGCGTCAGCGCTGTCCAACAGTGCTGCAGTGACGCCGTGTCTGGTGCAGCAGCACCACAGGGACACCTGTGCTGCCAGGGCACTGCAGCCCTGCCACAACCTGTCACATCCCACTGCAGCCAAAAGCAGAGGAATCACTGCCCCCTCCAGAACAGCCTGCTGATTAAACCAGCAGAGCAGTGGGCTGAACAAAACCCAACACAAGCCGGTAGACACGCACCCCCAAGTCAGAGCTACAAACCAGCAGCCATCCAAATGCCTTCATGTTACATGGGATATAGCAAAAGGTTGGGGTCTCATTTTGCTTTCTAAATCTCAATTGAAAGTATGCTGTAACATGTAAATTATTTAGGGGAAAACCAGTGAGTACAAGGAAAACAAATTTCAAGAACTCCAAGTGGGTTAAACTATGGAGATTATAAAGACTACACACTTGACCTGTCAACATGAGAAAGTCCCACAGTTTTTATTAAAAGGGGGCAGTGGGAAAGACAACCTGCTGTTTAGTGAAGCTGTATATTTAATTTTAGTGCCTATAATGGCATAGCCCATGACTATAAGGTATTATTTAAGATCTATCATGCAATTTCCTTGGAGGATTCCTCTCTGCACTTTCACAGTATGCCACAGTTTGGTAGTCTCTGTACAATTTAACTACTGTTTACCGATTATTATTGAGTATGGGACAAAAATTCACCCTCTCTGGACCAATAAATATAAGCTTCAGACATGGAGAAGCAAAATATTTCAACTGCTGCCTGCCACCATATGATTCTATGAACATACACTTTAAGAAAGTGGAAACAAACCAAACCAACTAGAGTCACAGTTTATTAACATAACATACTGCAAATCTAATTAAAAGTCAAATAGGCAATACCCTCATCAAAATCCAAATGTTCTTTACAGAAACATCAAGGAAGAAGGGGCATACAGGGGACGGTACCACAAAGGTAATCAGAATTCATCTTCTGGGACTCATACCCTATTACTCGAAGCTCATTATCAGTACTCCATACAGGAAAGCAAAACCCAGAGACCACATCATTAACTTCCTACACATGCATTACCCCACAGCTCAAAGAACTGCAACAAAAAGCCCCCACCAAAATACATGAAAAATCTGAGGTTTTTGTTCTGTGTATACAAACCTGCCAAAATTTGAAATACAGTGTTAGAAAAATGATCTAAACCTTGTTAAAACGAAACTGGTCCTTTCTAATTATGATTGCATAATTATGACTGTAGCCTAGCTGTTATACCATCTAACATCTCCATTTGTCTGTGAATACTTCTTTAATAATATAGCTATGGTTGCTTCCTTTTTCTCTTTCGGATTTGGATTCTTTGTCTGTTGATCAATCCCTGTCAACTGGCAAAACATAATTCACTAAGTGACTAAACATAACTGACTACTCTGAAATGCATCATCCAATTAGTTGAAGAATGCCATCTCTTCTCTATCTTAACTGTCCAAAAGGAAGGCAGGAAACCTCCAGCCTAGAAGAAGAGACATGGAAATAGAACTGGTCACCTTGAGATTCATACGCTGTACTGTACAGAAATATTCTCAGTCTAAAGACACTGAAGAACACAGGAAGACAAAAGACACAGAAGCTACCACACTATCCAAGGAAATAAGCAACACACCCCACATCAAAATATGGTTACTCAAACAGCTTACATCACTGTCAAAACCTAATTCTCACCAATAAAGAACAAATCATTGCAGGTGCAACCAGTGAATGGTGAGAAGACAAAGGCTATTGAGCAAACAGAGGGAATGCTGTGGGATGGGAGTGAAGGAAGGGGCCCATGTTACAAAGTGCTGTACTCTGTTTCTCCAGGAGTTCACCTGGTGGTATTCAATGACCTATAAAGTCTGTGTTCCCATTTATTAGGTTTCACTGTCAGAGGTAACAGTGACTAATGCACAATGTCCAAGTGCTTCTGTGCTGCTCTCTCTGCTCTCTCAACAGAAGCAACAGCTATGGTACGGAGTGGTGTGGCAATAACTGTTTTGCTGACCAGTAAGGACAAGATTTTGCAATACAAGAGAACTGGATTTGGCAACAAGAATTGCAAGCACTAGGCCTCTCCTAGGACCCACCTATTTGACGAACAATTTGAATTTTCCTTTTGATTGACTACAAACTGGGAGAAAGGAGCAGTATTCTGCCATTGCTTACAGTCACCGAGAGAAATGAGCTAGGAGTTGGGGACAGGATGTGGCTGATGCCAGGGCAAGTTCAGTTCCCCATAGTGACACATTCCAGGTTTCAACATTCCCTTCCAGCCCAGTGACCAGGCAGTGTCATGGCCTCAGCCACTACTCCCCTGCCCCAGCTGTGCCAGCCCTTGTGTCGGAGCCTTTCCCTACCCCACGCAGTGCTGCTGTTATCCCATGGGAAATAGGAACTGGCACAACTTTGTGCACCACCACTCTGGTTACCTCAACAGCCAAACCCCACTTTGGTTGAGAACAATTTCACAGCACCTTTTTCAAGCAACTCTCTATGTGCCAATCCTGCCTCACTCATGAATTCTTTGTGTATCAGGCTGTGTTTGAGTTGCCAGACTGGTCTTTTAAATGAAACTCCCAAGGTATTGGCACATGTCTCAAGAGAGGATCATTGACCTAATAGCTACAGCTTTGAAATATTATCTGTGGCTAACTTCCACTGAGGGAAGATCTTCATGCATTGTGAAAGTCACAGAAACCTCATTAAGCTTGAATCTGCTAATGGCTGATTAGAGGATCACACTGCAGTGGGTACAAAGCACAATCTGAGCAGCAGAGATCAACCTCAGCTCAGTGGAACAGAAGAGTGCTGCCTCCCTGAAGTCAGAGTGACCCTACACCCCAGAACAGCAGCAAAAGGGAAAGTGAGGTAAAGGCACTGAATTTAAGAAGTCCTATACTGTTTAAGGGAATTCCCATCCCACCAAGGGAGATAAAAACCTTTGTAGTTCATCTTTAGGTAAGATACCAACATGTAATACCATATAAACCTCCTTTCCACCTCTGTTACACAGCATCAAAAATCCTCTGAAGATTTTAGCTGTAAATCAGGAGGCTCACACTTCTGAGAGATTTGAAGACAAGAGTATGCTAAACTTTTGTGGAAGCCCAAGGCATCAAAACTGAGCCTGGGTGTTAGAGGCAGACAGGAATAGCTGGGGCTGTGGGACAACTGCCAAGGGGAAGCCTGGAGGCCTCAAGCAACACTTTTACTCCAGCCGCCTCAATTTACTTGCAAATCAGTCCACAAGCAAACAGCACAAGAGTATTTTAGCATCAATGGCAAGCTGAACTAAAAAATACATCAAGTAAGGAACAAAACACTTACCCAATGGTTTGCTCAGGGATATGCTCCTTTTTACTCTATTGGTGAGGTCTAAGACTTTCAAAGGAAAATAATAATTTGGGATTTCACTTTTTGCTCAGGAATTGGCTGGGCACTGGTCAGTGAGTGGTGAACAAGTGCACTGTTCATCACTTCCATTCTGTATTCTGATTTTATTAGTAGTATTACCATCATTATTATTTTCTTCCTTTACTGTCCTATTTAACAGGCTTTATCTCAACCCATGAGTTTTCTCAGTTTTTCCCTTTCTCTGTCTCTTTGGCAGTGAGGGAGCAGCTGTGTGGGGCTGAGTTACACCTTGCACCTTAAACCACGACATCCATGCTGGAGATAAAAATCAGTATCTTAAAATTATCTCTGAAATACGTCTGAGGATCTTTGTTTTACCTAAAGTAAATGGCAAGATTGAAGGCTGAGCCTGATCAAATCACCCTTTCCAACACAAAACTATGTAAAAAATTACTGACTGCCTTTCCTCAGTACTTTGGTGCACATCTATGATATTTTGCACGTGCCAACCACACTCAATCCTCTGCAGCCTTACCCACTTGTTCCTCCCCATGCCATGAGTTCAGCTGTGCTGATGGAAATCCTGTGACTGACCTGCCATAGCCAAGGGAAGAAGGTGCCAGAAGGGGAAGCAGAGCCCTATATCATTTTCCCTCCTTGCCTATTCTGCACATCCTCCCCACCCCCAACTTCTTCCCAAAGAGTTGCACTTTTGTACTTTGGGGCCTCTTATTTTAATTTATGCAACAGCTTAAAACATTTAGTTAGGGCTGAGTGAGACCATCTGTGCAAGAAATAAAAGATGCCTAAGGGTAAAATAGGCAAGAGCAGTAATGCTGAATCCGTGGAAGGCAATCGACTGCCTATGGATTTTGTATCTACTGCTGTGACCTTTCCAACGATGGCTTTCAGTCAAGGGTAATTTCCATACAACGTCTGCTCCAGAAAGAGAAATTAATCCAGAACAGCATTAGTGCTTTCCAGAAAACTGGACAGCTGCAATTGCCTGTCACTTCTCAAAGCCTATGTACCATTTAGCATGACATTTGCATAACATTATAGAAAATCTCCTTCATTATGTCCTACAAGAAGATGTGCCAGCATTTGTTTTCCTGAGGTGAGCATGGACTCAAGTTGATTCCGAAACATAAACTTTTTGTCAAGGATGGCAATGTTGCTCTTTAAAATGATGGATCACTTCCTACAACTCTTAAATTACCATTACAAAGCCCTGACCCTGTGTGCATTAAGTATTCCCTGAAGATCCTGAGGAATATTTTACGAGTTGTTTCATTTTGCTGTCTCCTTTCTGATTACCTTTGGGGCTTATTAAGAAAGTCTTTTTTTTAATAACTTAGAGAGGTCCAGGACTAAGAGGGGAAAAAAGAACCTAAATTGGGGTTGAAATATATTTAAGTTCAAAGATGAAAGGGTTTTATTTACAGAAAATAGTTTCAAGGAAAGCAGTGAGCACTTTTATCTAAGGAACCTCCTCCCTTCTTCGGAGAAATTACGTGCCAGTAAAGCACACAGATGGGAAGTTTTGTCTCAGTGTCAACCTTATATTCTGGAAAAGAAAAATCAGCTTCAAGATGACAGGTGACAATGGGCCAAGTTCATCAGTGGTGCAGGCTGGCTCGAGGCATGAGGGTACA
This sequence comes from Anthoscopus minutus, assembly GCA_013399455.1. Lineage (NCBI taxonomy): Eukaryota > Metazoa > Chordata > Aves > Passeriformes > Paridae > Anthoscopus > Anthoscopus minutus. The sequence continues at coordinate 528,984 of VWYI01021360.1, forward strand.
CTGGAACATTTTCAAGAAGGAACACTTGAGGCCAGGAAAAGCACGTACCTGGAATCACTCTCAGAAACCTTCAGAAAAGGCATTGATGGAAAACCTGTTTGCTGTTTAACAGGGGTCAACTCTGCTTGCAGACAAAAGAATGAGCTACATATCCTTGGGTAGCAAAAAATAATCTGAGTCCATCATAGGTTATTTAATAATGCACCATTCCAGAGAAGCCAGAATCCTGTTTTCAGACCTGTGCTCTTCCCTTGCCCACAGAAACATGGGAATCAAGAAGCATCCAGGACTGGGAGGCAGAAAGAGCCCAGCTGAGGCTGGAATACATTCCTAAATGGCTCACGGCAGGAGCAGCACCACCATCACCCCAAGTCAGAACTCAGCAGTCCAAGTGTGCATGGTGGGGACAAGTGCTGGTGCTGTCATGCAGCCCCCTCCCCTCATACAAATCTGTAATTTAATGAGAGGTGCAAATAAATTGGTAACTTGGCAGCTTATGTTCTCTTTTTATTAATTCCTGCATAACTCCTCCCTTCACAATACCCTGGAGTCTCACACGCTGTCGTTATGAAACGTAGGGAGCACCAGAAAAAAAAGAAAAAAAGGCAATTTTTTAAGGACTGCTTGGTCTGGTTCTGCACAAGAACAAAAGACCAAGGTAATTTGCAATAGTTAAAGCAACTAATGGCTTGCAGGCTGGATTGCTCAGGCGGCTGGTAATGGCCCCAGCACTCAGTGGTCTGTGTCTGACCAAGGTCAGTGGTTACTCCGATGTGACAGCTACTCTCCAAATTACAATTTCAGATTTTTTACAGGGCAAGTGTTCACATGCCTGTAACTGCAAACAGAGCTTCCAACAAACAGGAAGCTGGAGGGGCCAAAAGCCTGGGGAAGCCTGATGTCCCAGTGCCATTCCATGCAGTGCCAAGGCTGGTGGAACAGAACCTGCAGCCCAATGCCCAACCTATCACATTCTTCCCACTGCTCTGAGCACAGGGACTTGCAGCTCTGATACCACCTTCAGGGTGCAGCTTTCAGAGACCAAACCAAGACCCTGCTGGACACCACCAAACTCCATCTGCAGAGACTGTTAATGTGAGAAAAAATCCTGACTCTGAAAAAGCCTTATGCATCTATTTTCCTTATTTTCCTGCTTAGTTTTATCTGCCTAGAAACATATGTTTTAATGAACTAGAGCTTTGCCATTACAAACAGGTTCTTAATTAGGAGCTTATAATAATATATAAACTGACAGCTGTGGCACAACACTAGCTGACCAAATTCTGACAATTAGAGTGAACACAAGCCCCACCTGAGAAGCCAGCCAAATGAAGAGCAAAAATCCAAACCACTAGATTTGGAGCATGAATTTCTGCAGCCTACACCAGCTCATTCCACATCTCAGCTGGCCAGTTCAGGAAACGAGCTCCAAATGACAGGGATCCATGGCATGCCATTAAGAGGAGTCAGTAATGATGCCTAATGCCAGTGTTGTTTTGCCAGCAGCAGAAACAAACATATCCTGAGATGCTTGTTTGCTGTAGGAGATGCTAAAATTATCTTGGCTCCTCCTAATGGGATAGAAAAGCTGGAGTCAGTTGGGCAAGTGACTGAAATGAGGTGGTGGGAGGTCCAAGGGCAGGCTGGAGGCTCCTCTAATGATTCGTTCTCACGCAGGGAGCAGCAGCTTCCATGAGTGCCCTGGCGAGGAGATCCCAACCCAGCCAACACCGAAATTCCTCACAGCTCTCCAGGCCTGATGGAGACACATAATGAAATACAATCCTGTCAAGCTCAGCCCCTGGGTAACATTTTCACTTCTACATTCCATTTTCAGTTTAGGTCGAGATTTTTAAGAAGACAGCAAGCAGCACTCCAGTCCCAGGTGACAAGATCTGCTCAGATTTAGTCTTTGAATGTTGCAAATTAAATTCCCTCATCAGGCCTCTAATCACTCTTACCAGATGGGGCTTGTGCTCAATTTTGGATCCACAGGAAATTTAATGGTTATTGTTTCTGTTTAAATAGGAGATTATTGCATTTTAATAAGTTCTCTTTGGGACTTGCAGCAACAATAGAGCACTATGAATTACTGTAGATAGCTGTTACTGCATGCTGGGGAAAAATCAAGTTACTAAGTGTGACAAGTTGCTTTTTCTTCCCTTCCAGCAATCGCTCGGAGTGTATTTACCACCAAATTAAGTATGTGCCGTGGGGATAATATTTTTATCCTGCCGAGGGGGGAAGGCGCTTGTCTGTGGATTTTCATTAAAATGACACATCTGTTCAGCAATTTCACAAAGTAATTCTGCTGAAAGTTTTATCAGCTAATTTTAATTATTCACTCCAGTGGGTTGAATACAGGATTCATCATGTTGAATTAATACATTTGACGGGAATTTCACAAAGAGGGGGGAGAAAAAGCAATCAACAAATTGAATTGTCATGCAATATGGATTAAATTGAGATTCTTTAATTAGGATAAGCCTGAGATTTGGTATTTTGAAGGTATTAGAAAGCTTAGCAATACAGTGGTAAAGATTAAGAAAATGCAATTAAATATTACACTTTGGACCCAGACAGCAATGTGAGCAGAAGACAAGGGTCCCCTTTTTAGCAGCACAGTCAGTAGTGTTGGTTTCAAGAATTCCTGAATGTCTGAGTTATCAGGGATGGCATCCAGGGACAGCCTCTGTCTGGCAGAGCTGAGCTACAGGCAGGGGCTTGTGAAGGAGATCGTCCTGCTAAGTGACAGAATTGGACTTTTCTTCTAAAAACTACTTGTAACGTAATTGTCCATAAATTGTGACTCATCCCACTATGTTAAATTTCAATTTATATATAAACACACCCACTGGGCTGAAGTCACACAGACCCAGCTCAGCAGCAAATCTGAAGCCTGAGTGTGTTTAGAAGCAGCAGAGATGAAGTCAGATCACCAGGTCAGGGTTGGTAACAATTGGCAGGTATATTTTTCCTAGATTAAATGTCTCTGTAGGACTTATGCAGTTTTGTTTAGATATGAATCATGAATAAAATTTCAAACATTTTATTAATGAAATCAGTGGAAATACACACAGAAATTTTGTACTCGCTAAAAGGTGAGGGAGCAATGTGTCACAGAAGATTTTGTGTTAAATTTGAATTTTATTACTATTTCCACCACCTCCAATGCCAGGAGACAGGATTACTGAGTTCTAACCAGTTCTGATGAAACCCAGAGGCCCTGACCCTCCCCAGGAAAACTGCTGTGCCCGTGCTGATACAGGCTGATGATGAGCTGGCTGTAAGCAGCAGGACAAATTGCATAACAAAGGAATATTTGGCAGCAGCAAAAGGCTGTTTTATCTAACAATACATACTTTAATATGAGATTACAGCTGCTTTTCCCCACTGCTGACATTGTCTCCTGAACATCCACTGAGATGGGGTCTGACTTAAAACTCCCCACTCTCTGGTGTCAATGCCATATCCTGATGCCATTTTGGCACACTCTGTGTGTTTGCCAGGAATTCAACTTCCAAATGTGCATGAGAACTCACAAACTACTGACTTTCAGCTGGCCATGTTTTGAATTTATCTCCAAAAGAACAGTGATTTCAACCACCTTTCCAATTCAATTTTACCTAACTTTAGTCAGCCAAAAGTGAAATGTCCCCTTCAGACTGGTTGGTTGAGTTTTCTCTGGAGACAAGGCCAGAGGACAGCTCCACTCACCTGCCACAGATCCACGGAGCAAAAGCCATGATGGGCCATCCTTTGGGGGGATTCTGTCTGTGGATGGGATACAGAGCTGGAAAACCACTTCACACCATTTCCAACTCATGACATCCATCCTAGACATAAAACCCCGCCTTTTTTCTCAACTTGGTGCCCATGAGGCTTCATACGTGATGATATTTGTCAAGGCTGCCTGCTCCCAATCCAGGCTTCTGCATCACTTCCCACTTTGTCCATCCTTGACCTTGCTCTTGTGACCAGCCTTCCTGACCTTGGCTGAGAGTCATGGAATGGTTTGGGTTGGAAGGGACCTAAAAAATCATCCAGTGCCACCCCTGCCACGAGCAGGGACACCTTCCACTTATGCCAGGTTATTCCAAGCCCTGTCCAACCTGGTCTTGGAGAAGAGGGGCAGCCACGAACTTTTCCTACAAACTTTTCCTACAAACTTTCACAGTGGGCTCCCAGCATGGATGAAAACCTCAGTGTTTTGCCATATTTGAGCAGTACACTCATTTTTCAAGGGGCCAAAACCCAGAACTTGGCTAGAGAAAAGCATATGGAAGGAGAACATCAGTTTTTCAGGCTCTTAAATCAAACAATAAAAAATAACAATTTAAAAACCCTGTACCTGAGTGTGCTACCCTGTGATGTCTGATTCATCCAGCTTCACGTCCCCCTTCCCACAGAACCTGAAGCAGATCCATGGCAGTCCCACATGCCACAGGCTGCACACCCAGGACTGCCCCAGCCCCAGCTCAGCAGGGTGGGACAAAGGAGGGCTCTGGCCTTGCTCCTGCCCTCACACAACAATTGCCTTACAGATGCTTTCTGATGTCACAGAACCAGGAAGGCTGGAAAATACCTCCAAGTCCATCAAATCCAACCATTAACCCTGCCCCACCATGTTCACCACTAACCCATGTCCCCAGGTGCCACATCCTTGTACTTCTTGAGCACTTCCAGGGTTGGTGACTCCCAGTGCCCTGGGCAGCCCGTTCCAAAGTCCTGAACAACCTTTCAGTGAAGACTTTTCTGCCAGTATCCAAACTCAGACCTCCTCTGCTGCAACTTGAGGCTGTTCTCCCTCATCCTGTCCCTTGTTACCTGGGAGAAGGGACTGACCCCACCTGGCTGCCCCCTCCTGCCAGACATCTCTGTCTGCAGTAAATATTAAATAAAGGATAAAATATCAATGCAATCAAGACCCAGGGAACTGTTTGGGAGCAGCTGATGGACACAGGCACTGTCCTTCATGTGGCTGGAGAGGAGAACAAATGTGCCCTTTGCAAAAAGAAACCTCCAGCATGAGAGAGGCCAGTGGTGCCAAAACTTCATGAAAGGAGCCTGGAATCGATTGAGCTGCTGAAGTGATGAACAGCCCTGAGCTTCAAACCCACCCATTTTCAACAGGTTCATCTCTTTTATTTCATAGGAAAAAGACTAACTTTCCTTTAAGGTACCATGTTGAACTTTAGGGAAGAAGTTTTAATTCCTCTTAATAAATGCTTTCATACATTTCCTGTTTCCCTGGGCAGGTTTGGAGTTTTCTAAAAGAGTTCATCATTCTGCCATTTCTGCTTCTGAAAATTAATGACAATTTTACCATTCAGTGGATGAAGCATTAGGCCAGTTCCAAACTCTAGGTTTTATTGAATTCTTACTTTGTTATTTCTCTGAGATGCTGACAGAATCAATTTATGTCTGAAAACATCTTCAAGACTCCTAAAGCATTGTAACTCCAAATGACAAATACTTTTATTCTGAGTGATTTTGAAATAGTCAGCAACTCAAGTTGTGCAGCATCTAGAACACTGAGATCCATTTTGATCAAAACTTATAATTATTGCTTCAGTAGAAACATTAAGTAAATTACTACTGTGACAGCAAACATTTGATTTTTTTTCTGCTTGAAATTATAAAATTTTGATATGTAAATTAACTTTAGTGATACGGTGGCCACTGAATTTTGGAAGAAAGGCCACAAATCTTTGATTTTCACGTGTATTATTTACCTCACAATGACTAATTACCAACAACCACTTGTTGAAGCACTGACACAACATATTTCCCAAATCCATAGAAGTGAGACAAGGCAGTTGTCAATTTTCACACTGATTGAGGTCTCCCACTGCCCCTCACATGTGGGTTTGTCAGCAAAAGCTCCATGTGCCTTTACTGGCTCTGCTAAACTGGGCTGAGCCACAGCCTCACAGCTGAGGGTCTTCCACAAGGAAAGAGCTGCCAAAAATCCTCACTCTACTTCTATTAGCACCCCATTAAAGCAAAAACCTCTCTCAAAATAACGCAAAGGCAAACGTAACTCAACTGTGTCTTGCAAGTAAGAGACATTGTGAATGCAAAAACTGGATGAAAAGCTAGATTTTTGGTCAAAGTCTGAAAGCTTACTAGACTGCAGCTCCATCCCTGAAGCTGGCTGCTGCAGAGCTCAGGGATTTGAAGGCCAGGCTTCAATTACACTGGCCTGTTTACACACTTCTTTCTCTGCCTGCCCTTCTGCTGCCCCTGTGCTCAGATGTCATATTATCCTTATCAGCAGATTAAAAAACCTCTTTGCAGAAACACTTATCTGTATAATACCAGTGATGACACTTAAGCTTCAACTTTCCTATTTAACACTCCATGTGCCTTACTGATATCATTCTGGACAGATGAAATCATGTGTTCAAGACTTTCAGGGTCAGAGGAACAGCCAAAACAGGTTGGGATAATGGTCCACCCAGCCTAACCTCCTGTCTCTGATCTGTTTGGAGGAAGAGGCAGAAATATCTCAAAGTCACAGGGTAAACCTCCACCGAATAAACTTTCCTCCTGTCACACAAGATTTATAGCCTCACTTAAGGCTGGATGCTTGACAGCTTCCTCCTAAAACTCTTCTTTATTTCTAGTATTTACTGTAACAGCTGGAGACACTCTTGCTGATATGAATCAACACCAAATCCTTCTCAGAGCCTGACCTGGGGTATAATTTTTCTCCTGAGCTTACAAAAAAAGGGGAAAAAATCCCTTGCTTGCTCTTAATTTTGCAACTTCTCAATTCTTGGAATTTCTCCTTGCTCTGGAATTGTGATCCATTCTAGCCAATAACTACAACTAAAGTGACTGTTTCTGAAATGCAGGACACAGCTTATGAAGGGTCTCCAAAGAGCACCACATGCCCCTTACTCTTGATTTCACTGAAGTGAAGAAAGCCAGGCAGCAGGAAGGCAAAGCCCAGTCACTGTATGTCCCATCAGATACTGAACAATCCTGAACAGACTTGCTATTGTCATGTATGTAATACATGCCACAAAGGTGCTGTCCTGTCACGGCTAGGTTCTTATTTCTACATTAAATTCATACAGAACAGCTGATTCCATTTTGAAAAGGAGGAAAACTGAGCATACCACCTCTGCCTTCACAGCCCACTGAGCAGAACACGACAGATGTTAGGATAACTGCTCTGTGTACGGCCTTGTTGGGGTGGTGACATGAACTCCTCACTCTCAGGCACAGTCTAAGGAAAGGGGACAAAAGCAGCAGCCCCGAGGATGGCCCAGGCTGCAGTGAGGTGTGGGACCATAGGGAACCAAGAGCAATATTTGCTAATTGCATTGGCACTCTGTGTGACCTCGTCAGGAAGGTAAACTCACAATATAATTCTATTGGCTTCTTGGAATTTCCTGTAGGGATGTACTACTGTAACTTAGGCTGGAAAAGCAAGCAGGAAGACTCCTTCATGACCAGACTCCTGGGGGCAATCAGAGGACAGTGGACACCCTCTCATGCTTCAGCTTGATTTAAGCAGCAGATTTCCAAGATTGGAAATAGTTTGTAGCTGGACAGAAAATATGCTCTGTAGACCTGTGTGGTCTTGCAGCACCACAGGAAGCTGCGGCACACAGGAATGTTGGTGTAAAAGACATGGAAACAAATGACAGAGTCTGGTCTTTACATTGTTTTCCAAGTAATGGTTTGTTCTGACCAAAAATTTCCTGTTTTCAGAGCATGCCTGATCACAGAGTATACTTCTGCTCGGGGCATCCAGAGGAGAAGAGCTGATTTTAAGCCTGGGCTGGTGCTGCAGAGCTGCTCTTCACTGAGACATATGCTAACAGAAGTTAGAGCCTGGTCTCTAGATGGGAAAATGCACCAAATTCCCAGGATAAATGAAGTTCCAGCCAGCAATCACCTCAAGGCCGGCAAAGTTGTGTCTACCTGGCATCTGTAATATATATTCATTCCCAACTACCCATGTTTGGTACCCTAACTACCATTTGTTTGAGAATTAGAATAAAGAAAATTATTAGCAACCTTATTTTGATGCATTCATTTTGCATTTTCTGCAACTACTTTGCCTGCTGAAAAGAGCAACTACCAGTGACTCCTGAGCATGTGCTCTGTTTGGAGGCTCAACAAAGCCCCAGTTTTGCAAAATGAATGGAAGATCCATTCCTGCATTTTGGTTATTTCTTAACATACCAGTTTTATTGCAAAGTATCAGTTACCTGCCTGTGTTGGTAATGGAGAGTGATCCCTCCCAGCCCTTTTCTGCACCCATGAGCCTTTTGCTGTATTTTCTCTCCCCTGCCAGCCAAGCAGGGCAGTGACAGAGGGGTTTTAGGGGGGCACCTGGTATCCAGCTGGGGCAATCCACCACCACAGGGGTGATAGATGACAAAAAAAAAAGGCACAATAACTCTATATGAAACATTCAGTGAGGAAAGTGGAGCCATCTTTAATTTTCCCAGCTGCAGGTATGCACAGAAAATCAAACTCCTGAAACTGTGAACCTATGTGACTTCTTTCACAGAAGGGAAAAAGGTCTCTTTCAAGTATGTTTCGAAAAAAGGAATTAAAAACACCCCAGACAAGAGACATTCTCAGCCAACTTTCACTGCCTGGGAGTGTTTTTACGGCCAACTTATAAACTGCTCAAAACAGGTTTTACAAAGCAATGAAAACACAGTCAGGACCTTCGCAGGAGCCATGGCTATAAGTCTGAGCACATGGAGTTTACACTGAGCCCAGCCAAACTGCAGCTCACCCAGCTCGCTGCAAACGGGCCAGCACTGCCTCTGCAGATGGTGCAGGCATGCAGCAGTCAGATCTGGGTGACATATTAAGCTCATGACAAAGCAATGATGACAAACTTCCAGACACTGAAGCCGAGACCGCAAACACGGCTGCCAGAACACGGACAGAGAGGAGCAAAAAAAGCCAGCCCAGACACTACCACCAAACCCCCAAGAACAGCAATAGTCATGAAAAGATGGAAAGAATCTGTCTCAAAGTGCAAACTGGGAGTTTTCTCAGGCAGCCTCTCAGACTCTGAGCACCAGGGCAGCCAGAGCTCTGACTCCTGCTCTTCCAGTCACACGAGACTTTTACTGCTGGGGGATCTGTCCCACAGCACCTAAAATGTAACACAGGGAGATGAACTCTTTTTTCATTTCTTTTATGCTAGATGGAGATTATCTATGTTTAATTTTAACATAAATCTTTAAAATGTAATATATTTTTGTGTATTTATTATTTCATGGGACTCTATAGTTCTGTTTTCCCACCATGTTAATCACAGAATCAAGGAATGGTTTGGGCTGGAAGGGACCTTAAAGCTCATCCAGTTCCACCCCCTGCCATGGGGACACCTTTCAGCACCCCAGAGGGCCAAGCCCTGTCCATCCTGACCTTGGGCACTGCCAGGGATCCAGGGGCAGCCACAGCTGCTCTGGGCACCTGTGCCAGGGCCTGCCCACCCTGCCAGCCAAGAATTCCTTCCCAAGATCTACTCTAAACCTAATGTGCTGTCCATCCTCAACAGAACTGGTGAACAAAACCATTACAGACAACTCCAGGCTCTTTGGGATCCTCACTTTGTAGCAGCCCAAATAAAACACTCACACTCCAGATCTGGCTCTTAGATTTGCAACAGTGAAGATTCTAACAAACAGAAACTACCTAGAAAGTCTATTTTCCATTGAAAATATTCAGTATTTCTCATGTTTAACTAGTCCATTTTACAATGGTTTCTGTATTTCTTGGCTCTCAGTTCCATTATCTCGTGACTCTTTCCACAGCTGAGTTCAAACAATATCCCTGATTTTCATGGGGGTGGTGGAGGCACCTATTCCATGGAAGACAAAGTCAATTTTACAATCAAATGCACTTGTCAGACACAGGTGTGACACTGGGTCAGGGCTCTCATCCTGTGCAGTGCTGTGTCCAAGGAGCTCTTCCCTGAGGAATCTTCAGTTGTTCAGAGATAAGTATGCACATGTATAAATAAATGAATAAAAGCAGATGTGCTGGAAGTAGAGGTAACCTGTGACTGTGCCCATGTAATTTTCTAAAAAAGCAATTTGGATTGGAGATGTAGTTTTATCTACTGAATCTAGTCAGGATGGGCTAGAGCTATGCTGTTACTCCTGCAATTTCATGTAAATCACACCAGTCATTATTTTGTTAGGGAAATCCATGGGAAAACTTTGTGGTTCTTCAGTGTCACAAAAAAATCAGGAATAAGGAGCACAGAGCCAGCCAGCGTGCAAGGGGACAGGCAGAGCCTTCCTTCTGACTCAGAACTGACAACCACATGAAAATCCAGCTGTGCCAGCCTGAGAGAGGGAGGCATTTCAATGTCAGCAGATTCAGCAGAGCTGGGAAAGATGTGTTCCCAGTCAGGCTCTCACACCACGAGCACAAATACCACAAAGATCTTCCCCCACTGCCACTGAGCTCGCCCAGGGCTTGAGCCAAGCCCCGGGCACACACAGCAAGGGGATCCAGTCCTAAGGGGCCCAATTTCTTCCCACACCAAAGATTTCCTTCACCAATCTGAGTTGTCTCCAAGGACTCCCCAGTGCTAACTTGGCCTGGCTGCAGCCAGAGGAGGCAGGGCTCCTCTAGGAGACAATTGGAGAGGTGTTTTATTTTGTGCTGGTGCTTCTCCAGGGACTCTATGAGAAGTCTGCGAAGTTTTATCCTCCTTGGTGAACACCAGCTGTGGGAGCCCCTGCCTTGCTCTTCCTTCTGCACAAGGATAAATACTCCCAGGGATTCTGCACCACATGGGGAAAGCCCTGCCTCACTCTGGTGAGTGGACTCAGGGCAACTTGCAGCAGCTGCTGGAGGGAAGTCGTGACAGCCAATGGAGCCAATCTCCTACCTCACACAGCAAGTGCAGCCTTTTCACCACTCAGCACTCGTTCCCAAAAATGAGCCAAGGGCTTCAACGGAAGGAGGAGAACAGGCTGAGAATCAGTGAATCATTTCTCTTGGAAAAGACCTTCAAGATCATTAAATCCAACTGTAAACCTCACACAGCCAATGAACAGAAGCTGGGAACAAGCACCCTATTTAGAAGAAATATATATTAGTAAGTAAGAAGGAAATGCAATAGACAGGACCAATTCATGGATTTTCACTGAAGGTTTTTCCTGCTTTTTACACATTAAAGCCATTCACAGCCTCTGTGCTCAGCTGGTACAGAGGTCTGCTCTCAGACTTCCTCCACACAGCATCCATTAAAAGCCACCAGAAGCCTCCAGGTACTGAGAAAAGATAAACCCACACGAATTACTGGGCTCCACCACTGATACACTCAAATACCTGCTCTTGAGTAGAAGTCCTGGTAGATTAAATGGCAAATAAATTTTGTGGCCATTTAAAAACTGTTCTGGGTAGCTGTAACAGGTTACTGTTAAAAGGATTATGTAAGAGGTACTCAAAAACTCAACTTCAGTGGAAGTTTCACTTTGAAATAAACATTCCATCTCAAAAACTTCCTCCAGGCCTTTTTCTGGCTTACAGCAAATACCATGTCTTTCTTCTTCATGTATTTTAAAAAAACTAGAGGGCTCCCTCAGATTGTCGCTGCAAATAGGGAAAGGTAAGGATAAGAATAGGTAAAGGCAATTCTACTTGTGGCTTCTGTCCCTAAAATGAAGCCAGTTTCCTGCCCACACAAATGTGAACATTTCAAAAGTTATGAATAAAATCAGTGCACACCCTCATTGCTCTTCCTTTTCCTGGAATAATACTTACACTGTTTTTTTTAACAATAAGTCAACTTACACTGAAAAACCTATTCATACACTGGATATTAATCTGCAAACCCGTCTTATTTTGACCAAGAGGAGATGAAAAGCTGAAATCCAAAATATACAGTCCATGGAGGGCCACAGTGTAAGTACAGAAACACTCAGTGCCATCAGTATTCTGAAAACAGGCAGACAGGCAGATGTCCCATTGCAGAGGGAATGCCAAATGTCTATCAATGAGATGTTACCATGGCCAGAAATAACTGAGGTAGGATGACTGAGTGGCTCCTTTGTGAGACAGTCCAAGTGGGGGAAATATTTACTCTTCAAGTTGAGAAATCTAAAATCAATCTAATGTCACTTAAAAATAGGAGTTGCACTGTAACTGATATGCTGATCATAGAAACCACACAAGGAAGATGCTGCTATTTCTGTAAATACAAGGCAGTGCAAATGTAGTTCCACTGAATTCAGGGAATCTGCACTCATTTATGGAAGATTAACATCTGGTCTTTTATATTTGGAGAAAGGTAGGATACATACTACCCCACCATTCCAGCAGATTCCTATTAACTCCCCCAAATTAAATGGATTTACACCAGAATTTATTTTTTTTACACTCTCTACTTGAAAAACTATGCAGACATTAAAAAAAATGTTTAGTAACATTAAAAGTAACCAATCACTGAAGTTTTCCAAAAATTCTACGACTGGAAAACTACATGGACAAAATTCAAATGCATAGTAGTGCTCTAAAGCCCAGTTTCTCTTTCCATAAGCCATTTCAGCCACTGCAGAGCCTGACCTTTGCTGTCTCCCAAGAAAATTTAGGACTGCAAGAGATCAGCCACCTTTGGCAAAAAGCCTTAGGCTCCTAAGCCCTTGTCTTTACAGATCTGAGCCACAGCTGAATGGTGAAGCTTACAGACAAAATCTGGTCTTCATACCCTTGACCAGCTGCAAATGTCCATTCACACCAGTATTCTACTACACTGTGCCAAGGAAACAGAGCAAAGGAAGGATATCCCCATCCTGAAGGAAACTGCTTCATTTGATGGGTAAGTACCACCAAAAACCTTAAATGCCTTCAAACTCCCAGAGCAGCAGTGACAGCAGCGATCTCGAGCCCTTCTGGCAGGACAGGTGGTGTGCTAAAGTGTCTTGTATTATCCTTCCTCACATGCAACTCATCTGTTCCTTCAGTGAAAAACACAATCCACATTGTTAGGGTTTGTGTGGAGCTGTGGTTTATGTAACATTTTGTGCTGTCTAATTGGTTCACCAGCAATTAAAAATAAACCCGTGGCAAAGCTCCACTTGCTGGTTTCACCTTGTCACAAATGTGCTTGATGCTCACAAGTGTCTTAAATAAAATGTATCACTGGGAGGGAGAGGTTTTTTCTGTCAATTTTTTTCCACCATTTGGTATAATTATTCCTGACAATTTGCCCATCACACTGCAAGAGTCTTTCCAGAAGGAGAAAAATACTACTTTGTGTTCTTGTGATCACAAGTCTAATTGAGCGGAAAACAAATCTGTTAAAAAGAGAGAAAAAAAAGAAAAGAGGGAAGAAAAAAAGGTAAGAATAATGAGAGATTGTGGAAAGACAAGCTAATCTTGCACTTGGTTAAAAAAATAGGATGAGCAAAAGAACAAGAAAACATGCAACCAACCACTGCTGGAAATTAGAATAGATTTTCTTTTTTCGAATTCCAGACGAGTCTCTGCAGCGGATGCTGTTTTAGTATCACTGATGATGACACTCAGTGATGTACAGGGGTTTGTCCTGGTTTTTAATGCTGCCTGTCCCTCTGAGCAGGGGCCCAGCAGTGGCTGGGGCAGGGCACAGCTCCAGAGCCATGCAAAGGGCCCTTCCCTCTCATCTGGGGCAGCACAGACGAGGGCCACGTGTGTAATTCAAGCTGACAGGAAACATTAGCATTGCCGTACACTTTGTCAATTAAATGATGGTTTAATCAGCACAAATCTGAATGGTCAAATAATGTTATAATTAAAAGGAAATAATGGAAAGTGGTGTGGTGATTAATTAACAGAACAGCAAGTACCAGCAGCACATCTTGTCTGTGATATCACTTCTCCCCCGCTCCACGCTGGCTGGGGTGGGGGTGGTGGGAGGCACGCTGACCTTGCAGCCTCAGAAAATCCATTTCAGAGCTGCAGATCCAGCAGCAATGGCAATTTTCACAAGCTCAAATAAATGAGGGGGAGCTCTGCCTCTTTACCTTCCCCGCAGTGCTCTTCAAAGCAGTGCCACACACGATCACTAGTGACTCTGGACTTGTGTTTTTGTCTGCTTTACAAACAGGAGACTGGATGCCTTGTAAACCCTGGACACCTTGACATATATTCTGGAGTACCAGGAGATAATGCCCTGTGTTTATCTCCCACTGCCTGATGTGTTGATCAGTACAGCAGCTCTGTTTCCCACTGCCCTGGCACACAATGGCTCGTGCTGCAGAGTGTGACAGTTATTGTGACACGCAGGATCAAATACAAAATCAAGTTGTGATACACAGGATCAAATACAAAATCAAGTTGTGATACACAGGATCAAATACAAAATCAAACTGATCACCAAAGCGCTGCAGCTCTCAGGAGGCTGCACTGCTCTGCAGATGTGCACTGTGCATGCTATGAAAAGGTACACCACAATTTCAGGAGTTATAAGAGTCAAAAAAATAATCCCTTTCCTTGGGGCGGGTGCTTGTCTCTGGATATTAGTGATTAACTCCCAAATATTCTCAAAATTCATGCCTCTAAAGGAACTTTAAAGCACCAGGGGTGTTGTAAGAAAGGCCCCAAATGAAGGCTTATACAATTTGAAACCTTTCTCTTTTTTTTTAGATGGCATAAACTTTAAAAATCTTAAAAAAGCTGATTGTGAACAAACCTTAGAATGGAACCTGCTGCTGAGGCTCAGTGTGCTGGACTGTCATGGGATGCCAGCTCTGCTGAGCCTGCCTGGCCTCTAGCAGACAAAGGCTGGGATCATAAATGACATCCTTTTACTCTGGGTCATCAATCCACCTCCTCATGGCCAAGAGTCCATCAAAGCCCAACTCCTGGAACAGCACAGCCCCAAGAAGCACAGGGCAGGATTGCTGAGTGCCCAGTGCAGGGACAGGAACTGGACTTTGATGATCCTTTGGGTACCTTCCAACCCAGGATATTCCATGATCCTAAAAAAAGACTTGCTGATGGATGTGTTAAAACCAAGGAACGGAGCAGAAGAGTCAAGTCCTGTTCTCCAGCCCAGGTGCCAGCACATTTCCTGAGCTCCAGGGCTGCTGAACAGAGCTCCAAAGCCTCTTCACCCAAATTTGTCATGTTTTGCCTGATTACAGTGAAACAGCAACATGCACATTCAATCACGGGTAAAATGAGGGTGGGATGTTTTATTTAATATTTATACGCATGGCATACTGGCAAAATTACTGGCATCTGTATGTGTGTGAATGACTGTTTTGAGGAACATGTGTTGTGTGCAATGCTGTTTATTATCAGTAAATGAAGCCAAAAGCTAAGTTGAAAATGAATGCTAAATTAAAAATTATATAAAATGGAGTGAAATGATTTAATTAGCAGATTATAAGTGACACGCTTTACTATTAGAATTAGCTTGGGAGGGATTGAGGGAAGGGAGGAGGAAAAAAACAACCCTTGACTAGACACAGAAGGGTGGAAAAACATTCCTTTTTCCTCTATCTGCAGAGTTACAAACACAGTAACATATTGTCCTGGTGTTTATAATCACAGACTCTGCTGCCGTCACAGTGCTTGCTTAATGAGGCAGCCAGTTAGAAATAATGAGACTTTGAAACAAATTGTTCTCACTTCTGAAAAGAGAAAGAGAAAGATGCATGGCACTCTAATACAGTGCATTTCAAGCACTTTGCTAACATCTCTGTACTTCTCCTGCTCTATCCCTCCAGTGGAATTTATGAGTGGAGAAATGTGTTGTGGTTTCTTATAAAACCAGGAAGAAAGCTCAGAACTCTATTTATTCCCAGGTTTTGCCCTTAACTTGTTGCATAACTTCATTAAAAAAGCATTGCCCTGCTAAATTAATTACCACATGTGAAATGCTTTGAACATTTTTGTTCGGCCTCTACCTTCAAAACAGAATATTTCACTCCTATAATGATCTTCTATTAAAATTGTCAATATTCTTTGCCAGCAGAAATTGATTCTGCTTCTCTGAGCTCCCAGGAGAAGCTGGAGAAGGACCTGTCCCTCCCAGCACTCCAGGGCCCAGGGGGGTGTCAGGAGATGGGAAATCCACCCCTGCAGCCTGCACAGGGCAGCTGCACCCCTTGGCTCCCTGGCACCGCAGGCAGGGAACAAAGGTAGGCTTGCAGATGCTCCACCATCATCTCCCTGGACACCCCAGCTTGTCCCAGCACTCTCCTCCTCCACACAGAGTTTTCAAACAGCATATGGAGCTCACAGCCCAGTTCTCTGTCCCCAGCGTGTGGCTCCCCTGGGCTGCCTGTCAAACTCCCACTCCCCTGCTCCCAGGGAGCGGAACCAGCCCAGTCTGCAGCACCCTGAGAATGCTCAGTGCTCAATGCAGCCTGAAAAAAACCCATTACCACGCACAAGCCCCTCTTTGATAACATAATCCTGCTTAAATTCAGAACCCACAAAACCATGACAACTGTGGCAAGCCTTCAAACTAAAAGCCTTTAAATTATTTTCATCTCCAAACACCAAACGAGCTTACATGTAAATAGATGTATATGAGCATATTTTGAGATGTGTATTTTGGTGGAAAGCCACCAGCAGCTGCCCCTCTTGGCCAGCACTGCAAGCCTCCACTGCAAACCAGCATGGAGAAGTGACTCCAAGCTCTGACCCTGCAGAGCAGCTCGACCTCACGGAATGTTGAAACCTCCCAGCAGCTCCTCCTGGAGCAAAGACACGGCCAAGCTACTGGAGGAAGGTGCAGAACCACGGGGAGGTAGAAGGAAAACCCTCAGCAGGATCCACGGAGCGAGGGCAGCCCTGGGAGGGAGCAGGGAGGCTGCCAGAGGGAAGCACAGCCAGCCCAAGGCTGCTCCAAGAGCAGAGCAGCTGCTGGCTGCTCACACAGCCATACGGCTGCTTCCCAGCCAACATGCTGCTCCCAGGCTGAGCAGCAACTGCAGAAAATAACAGAAGGCAAATAATAAGGGCTATATATTATGTGTAGATTTTTTTAAAAAATAGAAACAAAAACAGGCTTTCCAATTGAGCATGCTTACACCTTTCAGCTACTTCTTGGTAGCTGTGATCCAGGACCAGGGGTTGAGTAATAGGAGCTCTGGCTCTTTCTCCAAAAGCCAGAAAGGCCACAGTTTGCAGTCTGCACACAAGACACAATAACCCACATTACTTTCTAGGCATCTACAGGCATTGAGAAGCCACTGATCAAGCTGCTAATTTGAAAAAAAAAAATTGAAATAAAGCAAGATGGAGACTGAACTTAATAGAAACCACTTTAGATGTGTTTGCTTATAGAAAAAAAAGTGCAGGCTGGAACAGGGGAGTTGGGGATGGATTTTTTCCCTAGTCTCCCACGTACTCCTAAAATGGTCTGTGCATTGCCTGGAAGTAAATCAATACTAAGCACAGTCCAGGCGAGACTGCCATCTTACATGAAGCACTGACTGTAAAATAGACACAAAAGACACATGATACTCTCTAAGGTCCCCAGCAGCTATAATATCCATCCTTGGCAGCTCGCTTGACATTTCCTTGCCCTGCTTCCCAGTCCTCTTTCTTCTCTCTCCTCCCTCCCCTCTCCCCCTCTCGCTAACAGCCATGCTCTGCTCTCAGGGGCTCGCCGACCGGGTGAACAGATAACAAACCTGTCAAGAAGGGTTTAGCTGGGGAATAAATCCTGCACTCGCCAGGAAATGATGTGTACAATGGGAAAATACAAGGGATGACATGAGCCTTCCCTTCTGAGAGAGTGGCCAGGAGATGCTTAAAATGTTCCAGCTCGTGCTAAATGGACATTGGGATGGCTGATTAGATCGTATCTCAGAGCTTTCAAGTGCCTCCCTTCCTCCCCACTTCTCACTGCTACTGAAGATACACAAAGAAAGCAGACAAAGCCCATCTCTGCTTCTTCTCCTTAAAATATATATATATTTAGGGGCTTGGCCATGAAGAAGGTGGGGTTGGCATGTGTTAAGCTTAAGGTCAAGGCTAAAATCTCTTTTAGTGGCAGGAAAGGTCACATGAAATCCACTGGGTAGTTATAATTTCCATTTATAAGAGGGAAATATAAAAGCAAGAACCTTATCTTGGGGACTTAATACATGTCTTGGCTTATTACTGTTTTCAAAGGGCCTTTTGCAGAAATCTGATTTTCACTGGTGCAATAAAGATTCATTATCCTTTTACACAGCAGACTTTGCATTTCTGCTCAGGATTTAATTATGAAAAACAGAACCCATCCCATAAACAGATGCTAATCACAGTAGGAAAGTACTTTCATTCGAGTAACAAGGTAGCTCAGAAAGTTTGCTTGGAAGTCTGCTGTATCAGCAAGAAGAGCTATTAGGGAGGAGAAAAGGGAGGGAAGAAGAGATTCCATTCTTCTCACAGCCAGCATCTCCAGGCTGGGATCTCAGGGAGCTGCTCTGGATGGAAACAAGAACAGTTCTGTGTGGCAGCAAGCACACCTGAACAAGAACCCTGCCTCCAGATGCTTCTCGAGATTCCAGCACTGCCTCAAGCCAAACCCTCAAATTCCAGTCTTGGAGAACTCTGGGATTCAGGTGGAATCCTTACTTTTGATACCCAGTACAGCAAACTGTGCAGTTGCTGTTGAGGACAACATCCAAGCACACACATCACAGCTCTGACAGGAATTTTTTTAAGCAGTGTCATCCACCACACTTACATTTTAGAGAAATAGGGAATTTTGCAAAATGAAATTGCTGCCAGGGCACTTCCAGCCCTTGAAATCCAAGATGCTGGGTTTTACTTTTTGAAATACCTTTTGAGATGCTGATATCACCGTGCAAGTATGTTTCCAGTGGATGGATATTACACAAATTGTGCCTGTTTACTCTGGTGAGACAAGCTGTGAGCAAAGCAATGCCACTTGCACAGAGAATGCTAGCCACATAAATTCTAAAGTAGTTCAGCTATCACAAAGAAGTCATGTAATGGCTCCTTAAAGTTTGCTGTAACAATCAGGAAAACATGGATTTGGGTAACTTAGCACAAACTGGTGTTTAAATACATATTACAAAGTTAAATCCACTGTGCAGTAACCAAGTAGACAAAAAATGCAGCTGCTTATCATACTCGTCAGTCAATGGCAGCACCAGTTTACTTAGGACAATATATAATAATATATCTATATCCTATACATATAATATTATGTTATATATTTATATATATTATATAGTTTTATGTATTTTATATATTATATATATAAAATATTATATACTACAGCANTTATATAGTTTTATGTATTTTATATATTATATATATAAAATATTATATACTACAGCAATAATAATATATCTGTAACAATATATTCAGTGTCTTCCAAGAGCAGCCACAGGCCAGGGTCCCCTGGTCACTGACCAGCCCTGTCTAATCACATAAAACCATGAGAATGATAAGGGGCTCCTTGCTATAATCAAGGCCAACTTGGTCCAGACAAATCTTCCAGTGCCTCACAGACCCTCTTTGTGACAAAACACAATGCAACAAACCTTGTGTGCACCATCTTGAAGGAACGATGCCTTCACTAATGATATTTTAATGAGGAAATGCATAGGCTAATTACTCTGTCTTTTAGCTAGTCTAAAAAAATCCTGCACCCAAGAAATGCAGTGTTGCAGGGAATTGCAGGGCATTTTTCTGTAGGTTTGCTTTGAGTGTGGGTTTTGTCCTCATTTTTGGTGGAACAGGCAAGACTAAGCAGGAGTGCCACAGAAATGGCTTCAGCTAAGAGGGAAAGATGACTGCTGAATAAGATCAGAGCATCTTTTTTATATTCTGTGTGTTTTCTTAATTTGCAACTGGTATTTGAAGGAAGAGACACATAAAGTACTTATCTATTATTAGAGGAGTTAAGCAATATAATATGATCCTGTTTGTGCCCTAATAGCAACGAGTGATGGACTGGTTTGCCACAGACACCATTTTATTATTGCAGGGCCACATGTGCTGGGAGCTGCAGTGACCTTACCCTCAGAGGTTCCCATCTTATTTTCTACTGCTAAGTGCTGCTTTTTTTCCATTTCTGGAGGGGAAGAAGGTCACTTCTCACTATTACTGTTCCATTAACTTACACTGCAGCACACCCATTCTTAATCCAATAGCACCTTACATTGTGCCTTTTAACCCAATAATGCATTATTTTCTGAAGTCTTGCCTACACACTGACCAAATTAATGCCTGAGCTTCTGCAGTCATCAAGAGCAGAGCAGAGAAGATGTTTAGTGAGAGTACTGAGGGGCTTAGGCATTGTCACCAATCTCTTCTGCTTCCACCTTTGCAGTTGTCAGCACTGAGGGATGGGGCCCCCACATGCCTGCAGACCTGCACTGGACCTGCACCCTCATTCTCAGAGCAAACCTGACACTTTCCATGACTTACTGAATAATGCTGATGCCTCACAACATTCCTTAATGCACACCAGACAAAACAGAACTTGCATTTTAGCAATGTTCATTTTAAAAATATCACCCTTGGGTCAAGGTGTTGTTTGGAGCCAATGGGAACATGTGGGAATAGAGGAAATCCCTGCCACACACACTGCTGGGGCTCACTGTGGTGTAACTTTTACTCCATTAAACAGTGGCTTTGCTCACCTGAAGGGAGAGACATGGCCCTTACCCATGATCCATGTATCACTGGAGTCCCTCAGTAACTCTCTGTCAATATGATTTTATCTAGCAATTGGTCTAGGTGCAAAAAGTGGCTCTGGTTCAACTTGCTCTGCCATTTCTAATTTATCTTCTTTAATAAATAAATAAATAAACAAATAAGCAGGGATGTTTTATTTAAGAATCTGATTCTAGACATATCAATGCATTAACATGCATCCCTGCAGATTCAGCCTTTTCTGATTGAATTCTGGATCATTTTTACTCAGTGAATGGAATAGGAAAAGTCCAGGATGCCAAGAGAATAATATACTACAAGCTGGTGTTATGATGACATGCTTCAAATAATCCCCTGCCAAAATGAAATTTAATTATAGCCATTGTTTGTATTATTCAAACGACTATTGACAGTAAATCTATCCAGCATGACATTTCCTCTCTGTATTCATTGCAGCCTTTAGACTGGAAGGAAAAAAAAGAAAACTAAGGGAAAGGAAATGTTCTCCCCCCGTACTCCATCCCTGGTATCAGGCTACACGAGGCCACTGAAGCCCAGTTGATTTCCCAAGTCCAATTATTTTGCAGTACACAATCCTCCAGAACAGCACAGCTCACCTGGGGACCTGGGCTGCCTAAACACGCTGCACTTAATGGAGTCCCTGAAGCTGTCTCCATTTCATTGCTTCTAACTAATAGGCTGTGATATTTTTCCCCCCAAACAGACCACAGCTCTTCCCACTCCTCTCGCCCATCCTCCACGCAAAATCCAAGAGGCTAACGAGGCATTAGGAGACCTCCTCCACTGTGAGCCCTCAGCAGCACCGACTGCAGGGCTGC
>VWYI01021361.1:0-75139 GCA_013399455.1 Anthoscopus minutus
TAGAAATGAATATTATTGGTTATGATATAGAATAATATTTATAATATGTAAGTTATTTTATTTTTTTATTCTTAGTTTGTAGAAGTATTACCACTTCA
This sequence comes from Anthoscopus minutus, assembly GCA_013399455.1. Lineage (NCBI taxonomy): Eukaryota > Metazoa > Chordata > Aves > Passeriformes > Paridae > Anthoscopus > Anthoscopus minutus. Next base: position 99 of record VWYI01021361.1, read on the forward strand.
GGCTGTGTTACAAATAATGTTCAGATTTACATCTTTGCTCTATAGTTTAATATCATTATGAAAAAAATTACTGATTTAAACCTCTCAGCTCTAATCCTGATTTTATGCAAACTTAGCTAAATTTATGAAAAATGAAAGAACCTCATCTGTCAGCAGGTTTGGCTAAAGCAAGACAGTACAGAAAAAAAGAAAATTTTGTAAGGAAATCTAAGGCATATATAGCAATAATAGAATAGCCTTGACTTGCAGAATACAGATTTTCTTAGAAAAAGATAGTGTGAGAAGAGAACAATAACATTTGGGATTAAGATGATGTTAGCAAATTGATGGAAAAATGAAAGCTTATATGCATGTACTGGAATATGCTGTGGAGAATAAAGCAATATATTGAAATACTGTGAAACATGAAATGCACCCCTCACAAAAAGGGCAGTAGATTTGATAGAAAGTGAAGAGTAAGCAGAAGCAAGAAGTTTAAATGGAATTGGTGATAAGTGTAGCAAAAGAGATACTAAAAGGATTGCTGAAAGTGCATACAGGCTGCAAGCCAATGGTAACAAGATAAACATCAGCATACAGTATTAATCAGATTGGCATTCAGGGTTGTGTTGTGATGCATTTCAAATAGGAGGCCAAATAGCAAAGTTCTGATCAGTTGTGGTTTATTGCTAACATTTGTTTGCATTAGGAATATCAGGAGAAATTGTGCTGGTACTCATTTCACATAGATTCACATTAATGTTTTTGTTTTAGATACAAATATAGGAAATACGGAGATCAGCAGACAACAGACACTAAGAGTGAAAAAGAATAAGTAATTAACTTTTGCAGCTAACTGCAAAATGATTGAAAATATTTGATATGTAATCTTTGAAATCTATCCTTACATTAAAATTTTCATTATCTCCCTTTTGTAAGCTGTTTTTTTATTTCAGTGACAAAGATGTCTGTTACTCAAAATACCAGTGAATGAACTCAGTTCCACTTAATGGAAACAAAGCTAAAGGAGCACCATCAGTGTCTCTAAATAAAAAAATGGCTAAAACTTAGCTGCAGTACCCGTGTGGATGGACGAGATGCTCATCATATGCATGTTGATTGGAATGGGGGAAAAACATAGCTTCAGAAGTAATACATCTACTAAAGTCCTGTGCTATTACCTTTTTTAAAAACTTAAAAATTTAAACAGATGCAGTGTATATATTTGCAAAATTTAAAAAAAAAAGGAGTTAAAAATTATGCAATCCAGGCAGGCAAACTAAAAAATTAGTTATCAGACATTAAGAAATTGTTAGTCTTACTGTACTGGATGAGCTACAGTCCTACTTTAAATAAGGTTACTTATTTTACTGATACTATACTGGCTTATGATATTCCTGAGGTGAAAATAATCAAACTGACAAATATTTCTGTTGTGAAATGAATTCTCTGACCTGCAAATCCAATGTTGGTGATTCAAGGCTGTTGCTCTATCAGAGAATTAAAGGCAAAACAAAAACCCCAGTAATTCTTTTTTATTCAGTCTCACTGCTAGTTCCAGGCACATGCTCTGGCTGCTGTACTGATATATTATAGATTTTTGGATTCTTTGATATTCTTTGCTTCTCTCTAGTCTTATCTTGAGGTCCTCAAAGAATCTCTGGTCATAACAAGCACAGGGACAAAGTAATTCTGCTGACTGCTGGGATTCTGATGTTGTCAGGAATACTTCCCTTTGCCCTGGTTTGCCTGACTGCAGTGCTCTCTGGAGAAATATCTAGCTAACCAGAACAGTTGGAGTTACTGCTCTCACTGTACTCTTGTCCTCCTTCATTGTGCTCTCTGTGCACAATTGAATTATTTGTCGGAGACTGCCAGCTTGCTAACTAAAGCTTAAAGAAGCTGGGCTCACAGCCCAAGGGAGACACCAAAGGTTTTCATCTCTTCATAATTTTCATCATGTCCTGAAGATAGTTTTGTTGAGCCTTTTGGGGTTTTGTATGATGCAGCACTCCAGGTGGGGGTCTCACAAGAGAAGAGTAGAGAGGCAGAATCCCCTCCTCATCCTGCTGGCTATGCTCAAGATACAGTTGGCTTTCTATATAGAGGGTGTTGGAATTTTATCTAAGAACTAAAGTAAAAAAGAACCTTTAGTTATTGCACAAAATTTCTCTCCCCATCCTTTTTATTTTTCTATAGATAGCTTTTTACAAAATTAGAGGGGAAAAAGGGAGAAAGACTGGAAGTGTTCTTGAAGAAAAAGAGAATCATATTGGTATTTTCAAAGAGCAATTGATCTGATAGAGGAGCAGCCTTTATTCAAATGGCTTCATCAGTTCTAATTTTAATTTTCAGACATTCAGGCATTATGCTTATTATTTTTTCTTGGTAATACCTAAATTTTTGCTCTCAAAAGAATTCCAGTGAAGATTAAAATACTAAGTATACAAATCTACAAAACTGCTCTCTTTCCTCAGGTATGGAGAGGATGCTGGCCATGCTACAGATAATGCTATGAATTCTGCAATCAATGTTGGTGTTACAGCATTTAACATTGAAAATATTGGTATCAAATCTGTTGTAAAGAGAACTGCAAAGGAAACCGGCCATGCTGTGCTAGATGAATATAAAGTATTGGATAATGAGAAGAAGGGTAAAAAATGAAAGCAATTAAACACTTCTCAAAGCCTTATATTAGAGATAAAACTTTCTAATTAGAAGTAACTACATTGCTCGTCTGACATTGAACATAAGTCACACTGTACTTTTTAAACAACTGTTACTTAATTTGACAGGAAAATGCAAAAGTAGGAAGAGCATTTGTAGGAGGAAAAATGAAAGTTGTCATCTCCTTGTTCTGTACTGAATAAGGGGTTTAAACAACTGGATCAAGGCTTTAGGTAACTGGAAGGATGAGTTTGCAGTTCCTATACTTGCCTCTTTGAGCACTTTTTCAAAATAATATATGGAATAATAGATTAATATAGAAATACTATTGTGAATATTTTTGTAACACTTTATATTTATAAAGAAGGTGGTGATACAGAAAGAGTAGGATTAGTAATTCTGGAACAAGGAAAATTACCACTTTTGGCTTTATATCCTTAAGAATTAGTTTTACTAATCAAACCTTGTCTTATTTAATATGCACTAACAACTACTAACATAAGCATTGTGTTTCATTGTTTTGTAGAGAATTTCTCTTTTCACCTACAAAATAGCTGATCTTATGTTAGGAGAAATGAAAAATGAATCTCAGGTAATTAGGTAATCATTACAGTTTAGACTTTTTTTTTCTCATCCAACATATAAGTAAACCAAAGATACCAAGCATTTATTCTGAAAGAAGGTATTTACAGGTCTAGAAAAATGCATTTTTCAGTTGACTCCATAAAGAATATACAAGAATTCTTTGAAATTCAGGTTTTTATGTAGAGAGAGTAAGTATGGTTTTGCATAAATGAAAGTATTTTTCTGTGAAAATATTAGAGGGCACTAGGAAATTCTATGTATTCTGTACTCCTCAGCTGATCCAGAAAGATTCAGATTATATATCATGACCTAATGGAAGACTCCTAATGTTTGAACAAATAGTTCCAATGGTCATCATCTTTATTCCATTAAATTAATAGTTGCACAAAGGTGTGAAGTGTTTAAAAAGAATGTGAAGACAAACCCTTTTAATAGTTGTGTAAAATAGACACTACTGTGTACATTTGCCATCCTGTTTGTAGCACAGTATAAAATAACTCAAGATGTTAAATCCTTGAGATGCTTTGATACTGCTACTTATTTAACATTTTATTATTGAGTTTTAAAGATGCTACACATTCTAATATTGGCTGTACCTGCAACAGACAGAATGCCAACAACTTACAACTTATCTCCATTTCACGCAGATGGAGAAAATAACTATAAATTGTTGTTGGCAAGTGATATTTGCAGAAGATTGAAAATATAGAGCAACAACTAGTCTGTTAGAATGGTAATAGATGCTTATTTTGTGGTAGCTACTGCAGGTGTGTGCTTAGGGTGAGAAATGTGAAAGAAAGGATCTAACCACTTGAAGTGTAACTTTGATTTATGGAAATAAAGATAAAATCTGTGCTTGACCTTTTTATGATATGAAGTTTACTATGTGGATTCATAAGTGGGAAAACTAGGACTTCTTCAGAAGTAGTAAAATAGCAGCATTGGGGACTATCTGCAATAGAAACAAGTTAATCAACTAGAGCTTAAATATTTCAAACTAAAAAGTTCCATCCAAAGTACACTGCAACAATTTCTGTTACTATAGTCTGCCACTTGCCAGCTTGTGTAACCAGTTCAAGACTGCTAGACTTCATACTAGCAAAAGCATTTTTTGTTGCTATGAGCTGTATTTCCAATAGGGATATAGGTATTTGTATCTTCTTTCTCCCTCCCATTTAGAGTTTTTGCATATAGCTCATACCGTTTAGTTTCATCTATAAGCCATCAAAACAAAAAATTGTATTAAAACAACAGTTAAGATCAAGGTGTTACAGTCTTTAGGAGACCACATTGGAGTACAAAAAGGAAAAACAATGTTTAAATGCCACGAGTATCAGGCAAGTAGTGGTGTCCTACTCAACCTGCTGTAGAGTTTTAATCCATTTTGAAAGACTGGATACACGTGAAGAGAACTATTTTTTTGAATGATGCCTACCCCATTTTACAGTTTGTAACATGATATATCCATGATCTTCCCTTTTACATTGTCCAAAGTTTAGTTAATTTTCCCAGCTGATAGTAGTATGATGCTGTTGAACTTAACCTTGCTTCACCTGCCACTTCTTGGGCCCAGGGTAGCAACTCCATAGGGTTCTCCTCCCTTCTACCATATACAACACATTTCCTCACATACCTTCTCACATTTACTGCCTTAGATCCCCATTTTATATATTAAGCTCCCCAAACCTCCTGTCTTAGGCTGGCTTTATATTCACACCTTGTTTTTTATTTCTTTGAACACTGAACGTCTTTTAATACTTGCAGTCCTAGAAGCTGTGTAGTGCATGAACTACTATCTGATTTCCTAAGGCATACTTATTTCCAAATTTATTCAAAGTCTTTTCTGCTACAATATTGGTCTCAAATATTGAGAGGATTACTTTAAATGATCTCCAAGTCATTCTAAGCTACTGCCATCTCTGGCATTTTTGTCATTGTGTAGATATGAACCATGGTTCTTAAATCTAAACCTGTATTTGAACGGATTCCTCTAGATTCCAAGGGTCATTTGATTGGTTTGTTTAATGCTGGTTTAAAACCAACTTGGAATAGACTGTTTTTAATGTTCCCTGAATTAATCCATAATCCTTTAAAAAGAATTGGTAGACCTACCTTCCACTACAACAAACATGCTGACCAGCTTACAGTAGAATGGTGAGAGTTGGAAGGAACCTCCTGGTCTATAATCAACCTCCTGCTCAAAACAGGTCCAGCCTGAAGCACAGTACTCGGCCTCAATTCTGCTCATGTTGAGATTATCTCTAAGGATGAAGACTTCACAGCCCCACAGGGCAACCTTTGCCCAACTTGACTCTGCTCAATATTTCCCCTTATACTAAGCCAAACATTTATATATGCAGGTGCATTCTATTGCATATCCTTCCGTCATGCACATTGGAGGAATCTTTGGCTTCCCCATCTTATTTAGACTTTCAGATTACATAGCTGATTACAGCACTAAGCTTCCTTATGCCTTCTCTTCTCCAGCCTGAACAAAGCCAAGTTCCTGACCTAATCAGCCCCTGGGACTTGTTTGGGAGTCAAAAGCTATGCACTGCAGCATGTGCTGAACAGAGTGGAAGAACTGTCTCCCTCAGGCTCTTGGCCATGCCCCCCCTATGGCAGCCCAGGAGCCCTTCAGTCTTGTGTGCTGTAAGGTGTTGCTGGCTCATGGCAGCTTCTTCACCAGGGAGCCTGTGTCTTCTACAACATTGCATTCTAGATAGTGCTTCAGCCTGTATTGATCCATGGGCTTTACCCATGCCAGATACTGGGCTTTGCACTTGATTTTTGTTGAATTTTGTTAAGTTTCTCCAGGCTGTACACCCACCCATGAATGGTCACCCTTTTCCTCCTGCATATTAACTTGCTCCTCTCAATTCATCATTGTCATCAAATTTTCTGAGCCTGTGCCAGTCTTCCAGGTTGTCAACCAGGAATTAAGGGTATTGGCTCAGGTATTGATCCCAGAGTCAAGCAGTCATATTGCAGATCACCACATTTCAAGCCTGATGGCCCAGCCAATTTTCCAGCAGCATTATGGCCCAGTTATCCAATCTAGAACTCACCAATTCAGCTATAAAAGTACCATGAGAGACTACATCAAAGTCCTTGGTAAAGTCAAAATATACAACATCCACAAGTTTTTCCTTGCCCATACAGCCATTCATCATACCTTAGTTACTGGTGCTACTGAAATGACTTTTTTGTAAAAATTAAGTTTATGCCTTCAGCAACTGGTCTATCTTGCTTTATCTAGGTGTCCAATGCCTTTACATATCATAAATACATATTTAAGTATAAAATTCTGTTCTCAAAACACATTGTGTTGTGACCAAGTTTCCTAACTCTTCTTACTAAAATTTTGGATCTCAACCCATTAAAAGCCTTAAAACAATGATAATGCCTTTAGCATTTTAACCAATTAATTTGGAATAAAGAAATAGAAGAAAATTCTTATGTGTTGCAAGTTTCACTATGTTACTGCTGTGCTTGTTAAAAATATTGATGGTTTGAAGTTTTACACACACAAGACCTCAGTCCACAAGACACTTTTGCTTTTTTCTCACTCCAGTTCCCAAATCATCAGGCAAAGTGTCCAGTTAGACCTGCTGTGATGTGCCAACCCAGCCAGTGTGGTCTGGGCTCATCCTTATGGGCACCGTGACCTGCTTCCTGAGAGCTCCTCTGGATAAGATACCCAGTAATCCCTAGGTGAGGGTGGGACCTGGAAGTATCCTGGAGAGGAGGTGAAGTTAAAGTCTCCTGGGGCAGAAAGAGCATGCTGTGGGTGAGGATACAGCCCTCAGTTCCTCTGTGCCCTCTGTTCTCAGACTTCTTGTGATGCCAGGGCTCTTTCTGAGCTTTCTGAATGTGCCTACCCAATGAGAACAATTCATCAGCCTGGTTACGTTAATCTTGAAGCAGTTGTTCACAAAAACTAGTAACAAAAATGGTTACTGACTAAAACCTTTGCTGTAAATAGTCAGTACACTCAGTGTGATATGAATGCTAACCTAGGTCCAAGTCATTATTTAAATTACTGGTTTGTTATGAAATATGTTTTCAGTATGAATCTTAAAAAGGCAGCATTCAGTAAAACATGAAGGCAAAATGAGCAGCTAAATTTAAATGCATTTACAGAGCATTCTAAATTTGTTTCTTCTAAATTTGTTTCTTGATTAAATTATATCAGAAAATTTTGAATTCAACCCACACCAAAGATGATAATTCACTGATTAGCTGATAGCACCAGCTTTATAACTTGAGAGTCAAAAATCATCTCCTGCTCTAATATCTATGAGACAAATTAAAATTACTTCTTAGAATCAAGATTCTCCATCTTACTGTTCTACTCTCAGTCATTAGATCCTGCTGGATTAGTGCCCTGCTGTTGAAGTATCAGTGAGGCATTAGATGGGGGAATTCCAGTGTAACACACCATTTTAGGATTACAATTCACAACATTTCAGGACTGACTTGTGGATGGCAATACTGGTTTATAATAAATTAAAGTAATGGTAATATACAACCCATGTTTTAAACTTTTAGAGTAGTGCCTCTGTTACCCAGAAAGTGGTAGGGCTGTGGCATTTGGCATACTACTCACGCAACATTATTACTTGAACTGAGAAAACCATACCCCTTTTCATAATATATCTGTAAAGGAAAATTAAAGTCCACCCCCTTCCTGGGAAAGTGAACAGGTAGTTCTCTAGTGAGCATTAAGTATTGCGAAATGATGAGTTGACGTAAGAGTGCACTAATTACTCCCGGTTTCACCTTGTCCCTTGCATCAAGTCTGGTGCTTTCCTGTGCAGCTGATAAAGCAACTTCAGATCACCAACCAGCAGAAACGGCAAATATTAAACATTTCTTCTTATGTAAGTTTTCACTGTTTTAGGTGCTGTGCTGGTTTACTGAAGAGTCACACAAATGTTAGGAACTGGCACTGAAACAGCCAGAGAAGCTGACAGGGAGAACCTGAGAGGTGATGCCGGCAATAATCTGATTAACTCATCCCAGTAAGATTTACCTTGAACTGATCTGAAGTTCCCTGTTTGAAAAATGCAACATCAAACATTTTTAAGCATCGAGACCAATGTAAGATAATTATTTTCCAATATATATTGACTAACTAACACCATTGACTTGATCAGTGATGATGATTAAGGCAAATTATTCTAAACTCTTCTGACTCAAATTAGGGTCTTACACACTGATTTGTGAATAGCACAGATCACAACTATGAAGCGTGCTAAAAGAAGGGCTGGGCACGCCGTAGGCCAGGTTCCACCGCCCTGTGCCTGCCTTCACACGGGGGTCACATGGTCTACTTAAAATGCTGCTACTTCCCACCCAGAAGAAATGTTCAAAAAAATCTGCTGACGTTTGTGTTTCCCTAGGTCATCCAAAGCTCAGCACACAGTTCAACCTAAACGGTCAAAACTCCTAACTGGTCCAAAGCTATCCTATTTTCCCCATCCGTTTCTAGTGCTGCCCAAATGCTGTTAGGCATTTCGCTGGACGGAAGGCAGAACAGCCCGACAAACGCGGGCCGTCACAGCAGCGGCGGGCGAGCGCTGCTGCGAGCGGTCGTGTCTCCTCTGTCCGCTTTCTCTGGGCAGCGAGAGAACCGTGGAGACTGCGGGGAAAAGGGTGCCCGAGCCAGGGGTGGGGTGGCCTCAGCGCGCCGCTCTCTCGGACTCTGCCGCCCGCTTGCAGCCGTCACCCGGCGCAGCGCCGGCGACGTGGGGGATGCGTGGGGGATGCGGGCGCCGGCGGCGGCAGCAGCAGCAATGGGGGAAGGCGGTAGGCGGCAGAGCCAGAGCGCTTGGCGCTGGAGCTGGGGGAGAGAGGCGGAAGCCGTAAATGCCGAGCACGGCAGCGGCTCCGGCAGCGGCTCCGCAGCACCGCCCAAGGGGGATTCCCGCCGCCTCCCCGCGGCAAAATGGCGGCTGCCGCCGCGGGCAGGGCCCACGGCCTGCTCGGTGCTTCTCAGCGCGGCCCTGCCGTGCTGCGAGCGCCGCTGGCTCTGCTGGGCACCGGGAAGGGCTGGCCCAAGGGATGAGAGCGGCGCGAGGAGCCCGAAGAAGCGGGATAAATAATGTCAGCCGAAAAGGGAGGCAAGGCCGTGGGTAACTGCAGCAGGCACCTCACCACCACACAGCCGCTTGCTCCCTCTCCTCCCGGTGGGATGGGGGAGAGAAGGAAGGAAGGGTGAAAGAGAGAAAAATCGCAGGTTGAGACAAAGAGAGTTCAATAACTAAAAAGGAACAACAACAAAAAAGAAAAGCCCAATAAAAGCAACTGATGCAAAAACCTCAAGGTACTCACCAGCAGCGGGACAATGCCTTTCCTGAGGCAGAGCAGCCCCAGCAAGCCCCAACACTCTAGTTTTTATTTCTGAATAAAACATGATACGGTATGGGTTATCCTTTTGGTCAGTGGGATCAGCTGTCACAGCCGTGTCCCCTCCCTTGTGCACCTCCAGCCCTTGCGTGGGGTGAGGAGTAGAAAAGGCCTTGACCTGGTGTAAACACATGCTCGACTCTAAGCAAAACATCATTGTGCTATCAACACAGTTTTCATCACAAATCTGAAACATAGTCCCATACCACCTACTATGCAGAGGACTGAATGTGTCCAAGGCAAGCACAGTACACTGGGCTGGGAAGCCACTTCGGGGGAGAAACAGAGAAGACTTTTATATGGGTGCATGCCTCGCTGTGGGAAGACAAAAAATGTGAACAATGAGGCGCTCTTTATGCACACTCCTTTCCACAATGTTGAGTAAAAGTGGAAAGCTGGATTTCACCCACCTCTAGTGTCAATAAATACCTCTGAGACCTGTAGGTAAGGTATGGCATCTCTGCATTCAGTTTGCAGGGGTGAGGTCTTGTTCCTGTTAGCAGTCAGTTAAAAAAAGCAGCAGTTGTTTCAGTGCTATGATAATTGTTAATGGTCATGCCTGGTGGGATTGTTTTATTACCCAGTTTTCTTAGCAAGCTACATGTTTTTCCCTGTGTTAAACAACATAATTGTGTTTTGAGTGTTAATAAATGAAAACAGGAAATGGGAGAACCTCCTGTGCTGCCTTAATTGAGACACTTAATATTTATGTTTACGTACAATTTTCAAGCATTCTATTCATCCTGATTTTTTTTGCCTGAACAGTGTTTCTTTCGGTGTCTGACCTGCAGACCTCTTCAACAGTCCTGCAGTTGTGGACTTTATAAAATGTTCATTCATAAATGGAAAGGCATTCTTCTGATATAGCAGAGTCAAAATGGCACCTTATGTATTTGAAATGGCACATAAAGTAGCTTGGACATACTTGCACTGACGTGTAAGCAAATGACCTTTAATAAATCTGACCTCATAGTGTCTCAGGGTAAATAGTTCAGTTGTCCTCTGCAGTTCTTTTACCTGGCACATGATCCTGATATTAATGGTGATCAGTTAAAAAGTTGAGTTGTAGTGTCTTACTTATAGATAAACGAAGATATATATTTAATAAGAACCTTTATGGTGATGTCATGACAGTTGAAGACTTTCAGCTCCAAATAGGTTCTACAACTATTTTCTTTGTGTGCAAATAGACAGTATTATTATTGTCTGTTTCCCAATTTATTCAGCTTAATTGCCAATGACCAGGCTTGTTAGGCATCTCCATCTAAAGCAGTGGCATGTATAGTCAATGAATACAGAGAAGTTATTTGAAGGTGTGATTAATCTGAACTACTTTGCCTGGCTGTTCTCGCATGAAATGACTCACACCCTAGGAGGTGCCAGTTTCTCTCCCTTGAGTTGAAAGCATGCTGAGGATGAGTGGCTTGCAGATAGATGTCTGCATTCCTTCACTGCCATCTCACCCTTGTCATCTTTTTCCTGGCATATGTGGTTATTGTGACAATTAGGCAGTTTGCTAGCAACCCACCTACCACTCTCATTTAGCAGTCATGAAGAAGAGATTTTTACTTTATAGAGTAAATGGAATCATCCATGTCCATAAGGGATCTGTTCCTAATATACCTACTGACTCTCAATGATTGTAGATGCAGTACTGTGAAATCCTCCAGGTTTTTTTTCTGACTGTAATGAAAGCTCAAATCTGGCTCTGTATTGTTGTGCTCAAGATTCAGTACATGTTTTGACTGGGAAAAATGGCCAGTGTTTCTGGGAGAGAGAGAGAGAAGGCATATAATGCTGCAGTATACCTCTTATTAGACAAAGAGGTCTTAAAGACATATATTTATGCATGTCAGCTACTTAGTAATGTTGACGGAATTGTATGTTACTTCAGCTTGTGAGATTTAATTTCCTGTGGCTTTCCTTGGAAAGCTGCAGCATTTTCCCGGTGCACTGCTGACTGCAAGTGTCAGGAGTCCATAGCTTTCAATACTGTATGTGCTCTTCCATGTGGTGCCCCTGCATTGTGCAATATTGTTTCTGCTTTGTTTTGTAGATTCTGAAGGCATCTGTGCCTTTTATCTTCTACAAGGCTCAGTAAAGATTTGCCATATTATAGAGCTGATGCCCTAGAGCTGATGACTTGCCCTGAGCTTCTCTTGACTTTTCTCCTGAGTTTCTCTCTTCACTATAGAAAATCGCTTCAGGCAGCCTTTTGCCTGATACATGTTCCAGATATCCAGACCTGAGTAGCAAAACATGCAGGAAAATGGTTTTCATCCTAAGTGGCTGCATTGTCAAGTAAAATAACACCTGTAGACAGCCTTAAAGAGAAATTTAGCATTTTTTTTCTCTTTTGGAGTTTCAATCAGAGCCTTCTTATCTGAACTGCACATTTTTTTCCTCATTTTCTTTACAAGAGTTTTGGGGTTTTTTATGCTTAGTGTGCAAGGATGTGGTTAGGTTCTCATGATGACTTAAATCTGAGGTTTTAGGATTTACAGGCTTCCTTCTGTGATGACCGTAAATTGTCTATTGACATGGAGAATATATATAGGCCTTGAATAGTCTGCTCATGTTTAACACATGTGAGGTTGCAGGTAAAAAGTGCAGTACAGTCCCTCCAAGCATAGACCAAGTCTCTGGGCAGGTAGGCAGCTATACACAGCTGCATTAAATTCACACTAATAGATACATGACCTTTACTTCCTCTCACAATTAGAAATAACTCCAGAAATGCAAAATACTCCGATACATTAAATCCCAGAAATACTTACCAAGCCGCTCAAAGTGATTTATTTCTACATGCCTTCTCTGTCAGGGCAGGGATTGCATTTTACTGAATATACACTGCTTAAAATAGAGTGGTTTTACCCTACATGTATTCTGGGTGCTATGGGAATATTAAATGTTTAATAAAAATTATATATTTTAAAAAAACTGGTTTCTGTTGCCACATGGAAAAAGACTTTCTGTCAGTGTAGCAATTACAGTGTAACACATGAGAATTTACCATTTCTGTACATATATTCATCAGAACAAAATATATTTGGAATTTGGCTTCCAGTTTTGCTAATGGTGCAGAAAGAATAATAAAATCTAATAAAATAAAATCTAATATAGTCTTGGAGTGGTAACAGAAATTGAAAATCAGAAACGCTGAATTTATATAACTCATTCTTCCTGTGTTTTCCCTTTGCATCTAAGCACTTAGTTAAGATTTCTTTGAAAATGAAAACAATTTCATTTTGATACAGCTCAGCTCTGGTTACAGCTTTGACTGTTTCTAATTTTCAGTGTTATTTCCTTTGAAAAAAATCCCATTTTAGCACTCACTGCCATCATAATTTCCTCTTTTCCAAGCTCCGAGAAGTTGATAGAAATCTGCTTTGTAGAAACCTTATCTATTTGTGTTGAAATGATAGCAGCAATGTAGTAAGATTTTGTCTTTCTTCTTCCTAGCCATCTGCCTCTTTTATTTGGAGTGGGAGAAAGCAGGCAGCAGCAATCAGATTTCCTTTGGTTTTCCTACATCTAAAGATTTTTGAGTCATGTTTCAAGGCTATCTTTGGCTGAGTTTCACCTTTTTGTCTCTAGCAAGTTACCAGTAGTGTCATTTTTTGCCAGTGTACCCCCTGTCTAATTTAATGTTGATAAAGACAAAAAGAGCAGTGGAGCAAGGAGGGCTTGGAAGCCCCACCTTTCCTTTGCCATTCAAGATGTCTGTGCCACTGCTCTCCAGTGTGTCTCTTTCACTGAAAACAAACTTGGCTTACCTTAAATTGCTCTTCTTTCTATTTCTTCGTATTTTCAGTTCTTCAACCCTCCTTATTCCAAGCTTACCTATTCAACTCTCTGTGAGCAGTTGGTTTGCTTCTGCAGCTTGCAGTTGAAATCTGTTGTTTCAAGCTATGAAAAAGAAGTGTCACCAGCTGAATGTGAGCACAAGGAGTGCAAGAGGTGATGCAATTCCTCAGCAATCTCTGTCATCAGAGCTTTGATTTCTCAGAGGTTAGATAATTACTTCTTGAAGAGCATTTCTCATGGACATGTTTACAAAATGAATGCCCGTGTTGACAATGGACGCTTTCCTTTAAACCCTCCCTTGCCCTCACCCCTTCCAAATATTGCAGCCTAATAATTTTCTCTCTTGCATGTTTTAGTGAACTAGGCTGAGGTTTCAGACAGTCATCCTATTGGTATCGTAAAGGATTTCCCAAAGGGCCTTCTCTGCAGAGTTTGTGTTCTCTGTTCTGTTGGAATATCTCAATTTGGGCACTGAAAAATTGAGCTTCCCAAGAACCAATGTTTGCCTTCCAACCTTAACTTTAAAAGTCAAAACCACAAACTGCCTCTGCATTTTCGTGGACTGTGTTTTTTGCCTGCACCTATCCTGGTGTGGTCTGACTTCCTGAGACCTCACAGGCCGGAGTATTTCTCCATAGACATCTCCTCAAAGAACCGGGCTGTTAGCATGGTCAGTAACTTACCACCAGTAATATCTTCTTGATGTGATCAGGGTCACAGGGTTCATTGTAAAACACTAAACTGCCATCTGGCCACTTTGAAGGATGAGAGTCACTCAGTGCCTTGTCTGAAGCATGCTAGGTGGGTTGTGCTCTTATTAAAGTCCCCTGCTACCTTCTGCTTCTGGTCATACCTTCCAAGGCAAAAGAGCCTGGTTTTCAGCTTTCTGGCTGAATATACAGTATACAAGATTAATCAATGGGCAAAAATTTATTTTCCTAAAAGATGGTGGCTTCAGGCCCTGTACTATTCTTTACACTCACTTTAATTGCATTCTTCTGATAGTCATAAAGCATTGTTTGTTTTGGTTGGTTTTTATATGGGTGCAATTTAGGAAATGACTGTTAATCATTGAGCAGTAAGTGAAAATGAAGAATTAATTCAGAGTTTCAAATAGCATATCTCTCAGGTATATTCTTGTTTTAAAAACATACTCATTGTGCATCTTCTTTTAGATTAAAAATTAGGGTTAATGTTCCCTCTTACATTTTTTTGATTCTGATGGTTGGCTAGAAAATTTTTACATTTTAGGAAATATCTATTTTGGATTTTTGTAGAAGTAATTTTATTCACAAAGTGAAAATGCTTCATTGTTTTAAAGGCACTGTGGTAACCATAGAGAAAAATACATTTATGAATGGACAAGAAAATGTAGCTATATAGGAATGATCAATAGATACTTCTGAAAATGTATTTGATCTAATTTTTTCTAATTTTTCTAATTTCAATAATAGGACTAGTATAAGAGCCATTTATTTGCTATTGTAGCAATTTATTGACTTATTTTAATACCACACACAGATGCCTGAAAGCTCAATATTTGAACTGAGAAACACTGTAACAGAACTGGAAAAAAGTCTTAACAGTGTTGAAAATGAAGGCAAGTAAATTACAACAGTCTTGCTAATTGATTAGGAAACAGAAAAATAATTATTTTGGGAAGGACCTACAGAGGTTAAAATTTTTATTTAGAAATTTCAGTTTTCACTTTTCAGACATGACTGTTATAACTGTGGTGCTTCACATGTGAATTTAAGAAATACAACGTGTGGCCACGCTTGCTTTTTTTAGTTAATTATTAATGAAACTATAAATAATATGAATTCACAGAGTTGGATAATATTCTGACCACAGTGAGCCTTGTGAAAGTTTTCAAGCTCTTATATGCAAAGGTGCTTGTTATGGGGATTACTAAGGGAAGACTTTCTCAGTCTCCAGTTAGTTAAAAGGAACAGTTTTAAAAAATGCTTTTGCTTAAAATGGCATAATCTAATCTGGGAAATATAATACTTTTGTATTTGTTTTTTAAGATAATGAATGGAAAACCAGATATGAGACACAAGTAGAATTGAACAAACAGCTGGAAAGGCAAATTAATAATCTTTGAGGTAAGGTGGAGCTTATTTGTGGAAATTCAGCAGGTAGAAATGGATATTCATAACTTTTTCAATAGAATTAGTGATGATTAGATATGTTGAAGTTGTATCAACAGGTCACAATTTTCTGCTTATTTGTAGATAAACTGTCCATTGTTCGCACCTTTGATAAAATGCCTGTGGTAAGTACTGTGACATTTAGTGGGCTTAACAACAAATCAGTCTAATGAGCTGGAAAACTCATATAGTGTTTGTTTTTTCCATGACAAAAAATATCAGCAGCCTGGTCTAGAAGCCTAAACAATCAGTTTTACTTATGTTTTATTGTTTCATATATGCAATTGCTTGTAAAATATAGAGTAAAATCCTTAAGTAGGAAGTACATGAAACCTGAGTGTTGGGAAGAGTTATATAGTGAAATTTTTTCCTGAGTGAAGGTTTTATAATTGAAGCTACAGTAAGGCATGCGAGATGGAATAGCTGGACTAGATCTATGAATAAATGGGAAAACATTAAACCACATTGAATAATTTAGTCTTTGGCCACTCTCACAGTAAAAAATGTCTTCAGTTGTGACCAGCTAGAATTCCACCTGTTTCAGTCTTCTTATCCTGTCACTGACAATGTTGAGAAGAGCCTGGCTTCTTCTTACTCATTCCTTTGCACCACATATTTATACACCTTGATAAGAACCTCTGGGCCTTCTCTTCCTCAGGCTGAACAGTTGCAAACCTCTCAGCCTTTCTTCATCTGTCAGGTGCTCTGGTTTCTTAATCATCTTCTCAGCTCCATGCTGGACTTGCTCCAGGAAGTCTATATCATTTTTGTACTGAAGAGTCCAGAACTGGACCCAGCACTGCAGATACATCTCACAAGTACTAGGGATAAGGGTCAGATTACCTCCCTTGACCGGCTGCTAATGCAGCCCAGGCAGCCACAGGCCACCATTGCAGCAAGAGAGCATTAATTTCTTGGACTCACCTTGCTCATCAGGACTCCATAGTCATCATCTCCCAGTCTGCTTCTTAGCCAGTGAGCGCTGGCTTATACTGGTGCCTAGTATTATTTCTCCCCTCAAGGGCAGGACTGCATTTCCACTCCACATGTTTCCTCTCTGCCTATTTCTGCAGCTTTATTAGGCCCCTCTGCATGGCAACACTCTTGTATCAGCCAATACTCCCAGTTTTGTATCGGCTGTGATAACCTAGAAGAATAGTTGCAGTAACATTTTGCATAATATAGTCACAGGAAAACTCCTCATTTTACAGTAAAGTTTTGCATCACGGAAGGAAGTATCTGTTTCCATTTTTAAAATTTTATTCTTTAGTGCACTCATACTTCATGTCCGTTATCTCAAGACAGCATAAAATATTTTTTCTGCAGTCTTGAGGAGAAAATGGCAAGAAAAAAATCCCAGCAAATACTATGACCATTTAATCTTCCAAGGTAGTAAATGAAGGAAAAATCATTTTAGATTCAGAACTGCTTCTTCCTGTCATCTTCTGAAATATTTGACACCTTCTCTGCTTCTTACACTTTTAGAAATAGAGAAGGTAGTTAAAGATGTGATAATGCTGAGGATAATGAACATTATGAAGTAGGGCTGTTATAATTTTTATTCCTGTTGCTTATAATTACAGCATATGTTACCCTCTGACTTTTTTTGGTGTTTCAGATTCTGAAGATTAATGGGAGTTTACTGACCCTAGAGGAGGCTGTGTGCTCTGTTAGTGGGAAGGATAATTATCTGCTGTAAGAAGGGTGTGAATAATTAACTGCTTTTTCTGATCTGACCCATGGCTTTCAAACAGTCGACATTTTTTCCAGTTTTAGTGTTGTCCTAGAGACCATAGTGTTTTGTAGGTAGGCAAGATTTTTTTATTTAACAGCCAATTAAAAAGAGAACAGAATCTTCCCCATCCTGCTTTCCTGTTTCACTGAGTTCATCTGAAAATACAACTGGGATTATGTACAAAGAAAAAATCTTGAAGACAGAACACTGATCTAGAAAATTTACAGCAGAATCTGCTTTGGACCATGTTATTCCTGTCAGCCTGGAGAGCACAGACTGGTGTTCATAGTTACAGTATCACAAGTATTTATTTCCATCCAGTTACACCTTGCCAGGTGCTCCAGGAGGCATTACCACAGCGATAATCTCCTTTCCCAGCAATCCAGTGCATTTCTAATCCCTGCTAAATACCTCATTGCCCCCTCACCGATGAACCGTGGTGCTGAGAGGTTTGATTACTGTTCCTATAAAAGGAAGAGTGCCAGCCCAACTGAAAAGTTCATACTGCCAAAGGGAGTCTAGAAGAGAGCTTGAAGAGACCTAGGCTCACTCAGTGAAGCCTGGGAAAGTCTGGAGCCCATGTGCTATGCCATGCAGTTTCAAGTCCTTCCTTCAATCTTCTGGTTTAGAGTTAATAAATCCTCCTGTTTGCTAACCAGAAGGGAAAGTGCTTTAAGGATTTATTGAAATGTTTAATTTTTATCTTGTTTTGATTTTTGGGAGATGAAAAGAGCAGAAAAATACTGAGGCACTATGTGGGCTTTGCTGGTTTTTTGTTTTGGTTTAGTTTTTTTTCTTTTAACCGAAGCCATCAGAAAAGTCAATGTTACTTACAGATACTCATGGAGAATGAAGAGCTGCTTTGCTTTTTATATATATAATTTTAGAAGATAAAACATTGGTAAAAATACATAGATAATTTTTTGTGGTGTTCAAGCATTTAGGTTTGTTAAAATTCGTTTTGAGTTTTTGAGAGTTGTTTAGGGGATTAGAGGAGTATATTTAGCTACTTCACAGATGAGAATAAAGAGCAGATGTGAGTGGTAGAAAAACAAAATGTTTTCAGCCAATCATCAGTATACATTTGCTCAAAGTAAAAATGCCGAGAATGGGTATGTAAGGCATTTTGTGTGTGTCTGTAAAATCAAATGTACACTGTGATATTCAGCTTTCAGCTTGCATTTGCATATGAATAGGAGATATGTTCCTATATGAAAATGTACTTCCTAAGTGTATTGCATAGGAAAGATTTCTTCACTGAAAGGGTTGTCAAGCACTGGAACAGGCTGCCCAGGGAAGTGGTTGAGTCGCCATCCCATGCAGTTATTAAAAGACACATATTGTGGTGCTTGGCAACATGGTTTAGTAGTGGACTTGGCACTGCTGGGTTAATGGTTGGACTTGATGGGCCCAAAGAGGTTGATTCTGTGATTATGTGAAGCTCTGTGGAATGATTGAAAAGTGGTTCTTTCAGCAAGATGGTACAATTTCTAGAATGTGGCAGCAGTAGAGAGTAGATTCTGTTTTGAGCAATGTATTTAGAAAATTAAATATTATTTTCAAATATTTATAACCTGTCTTCCCAAGAAACTTGGAATTATAAGTAGGGTTATTGGAAGAACATCTGAAAATTCTTAATTTACTAAACAATTTCAGCTGTATTTAACAGAGGAGTTATCTCAAGGATACTAAAGAGATTTAGTTCAGTCAAGCTAGTCATTTAAGGCCCTACTATAGTGAAAAGAGGGAGAAAAACTTCTCTGTAGAGTAATTCAACCTCTTTTGACACAGGTAACATAAAATATTTTCTTGATATCAAACACTGCAGGGAAAATAAAAAGAAGATTAGTCATCAGGGACCCTGGCAGTCAGCAAGCTATAAAAACCTGAATGAAAGAGAAGAATACAAATGCAAATTCTGGAGCAATGAACAAGAAAGCACACAGGATTTTCTGTGTTGAAAAATTGCAGTAATTGTTGCAGATGGCTTGCACTATTTTTGCTTTAGAATTAGAATTGTACTGATGAATAATTTCTTTCTGTTAAAAACACCCCTACACCATTTATGTGTATGTTATAATTTTGAAGTCCTTATACTGATATGAGATCATAATTTTTTTTTGATTCAGAAAAATCATGTAGATGTCACATAGAAATAAGTGCAGAACCAATACCTTGAACACAGATGTTCTTACTGCCGGGGTTTAGAAAATAATTTTTGTGTACTGGGGGCAGATTAAAAATGACAGTGACAAGCGCAAGGGAATTCCAACAGTGAAAACTGTTTAGTCAGTAATTTCCTTTATTGTCCCAATGAGTAATATAAATATCATACAGTACTTCAGAAATAATTACAGAAGGAATACATTCTCTCTCAAGTATAACAAGATCTGAATTTTACTTGCTTCTTTTAAACTTGCTGCTTTCATTTGTTTGCATTTTTTCATAAAATGAGTTTTGGTAAAATACATGTTCTCTGCTCAGCATAATATCCCATATAAGCAGAAAGAAAACTATTCCTTTCTATCTCACCATTTCTGCAAGAACAAATCCCTAGATAGCAGCTTTAGTATGCAAATACTGAAAAGCATACTGCAAAATCAGTTCAGAAGAGCACACTCCTGATAGCATTGCCTTAGCAACGCTCTAGTTAGGATTAGCCCAGGAACCAGGGCTTCTGTGATAAATCACCATTTTTTCATATGTCCAGTACCACAGAGGAGAAAATTCTGACATTAAGGGTCAGATACTTGCTTTGCAAATCTGCCTTTCTATAAGGACAGTGACCACAGAACTGATAGCCACATACAACCACCTCAGGGTTTTTGCTGTCAGCTTTAAACTATAGGCAGGATGTGTGACAGTGTCACACTGGAGACATACGTGATTGCAATATGACGGTAAGGGAATCTTGGGTTTGTAAAAACGTGCAGTGAAGACTTTGTATTTCAGTAGGCATTGATAACTGCCAGTAGGGAACATCAGCACTTACAATGGCATAGGAAATGTTAACAATTCTCCTAGCAAGTGACTCTCAAATTAACCTTGTTGCTCTTCCTGGGTTAAGCCATCAGTGACTCTATGGAAAGAAGAAATCTGGTATCCTAGAAGTATTTTGGAGGAAGTTCTGTTTCAGGTATGACTGCCCTAAGCCCTTATCTTGCCTCTTCACAGACTTCCCCTTCCTACTCCTTTCATTTGACCTCAAATAAATACTTTGAATACCTCCAAGATTCTTTCTTTCTTTTCTTTGTCAAAGTTAGTTATTCCTCCTGGTGGCCTTTGTCAAACCAGGAGATTATTTTACTTAAATCGCTTTGTAGTGTGCCCAGAGGCAGAATACACTTTGTGTTTCAAAGAAAACAATCAGGAAAATCTTGGAGTCAAGTGACATTCCTATCTGTCTATTCTCAAGAATTCCTTAGCAATTGATGGGGATTCTGGGGTGTCTTCCAGAGAAAATGTCTAAGGAATCCAGCCTTTTTCAGGCGAACTAGAAGATGCCAAATTAGACTTTTCTGAATGAGCAACGCCTTGTTCTGTCAATCTGAACCACAGCGCTGGAGGTTTCCATTTTAACTTCCCCTGACCAAGTCAGCACCCCTGTGAGCACTGTGAGGAGACCACTGAAATAGGGATTTAGTAAGTGAGCATCCCACCCTTATTACAGTGCACTAAAGCAGTTCCACTCCGGCTCTGGTTTGGAATCTAAGGATGATGCTGTCCACAAGGGGGCACTTGGCATTTAGGCAAGTGCAGGGAGCCTTTCATTGCCTGCCCCGACGCTTTTACAGGATCCAAGTGCATGTTGCGTGAAGTATGCGATGCTAAATAATTTATAGGTATAGGTTTTTCATGCGATATATGACTCATGATACCAATCTAAAATCAATTTCCATTATTGATGGCAATCTAAAATTAATTTCCATTTCAGTAAAACTAAAGATGTATTATTTGGTTTTGCTACTAATGAGTTTAAAATTATATATTAAAGGATTCAGTTAAGTCACCTGATGAATGTCAGCTCCTTGTGTTGGAGAGAAGGGAGCTTATTTTCTAACCAAAACTTAATTTAATTTAAACATCAAATAGAATGGGTTGCAAAAGGCTTCTTGTGGGTTTTGTTTGTTTTGTTTTTTGGGTTTTTACCACACAACTGACAGATATATTGCTTCTGTTCTAAATCATGGAGAAAAATTAAAGAGGAAGCAAATTGCCATAAGGATCATTAGTCTGCATGAGCAGGGCTTTGATGAAAACAAGTTTGAGCTGCTGCTGATGCCATAGATTTGTCTCCTTGTCTGTTGTGAAATGATTGTTAGAAATTGTCACCTCTGTTGTCACTGAGAGCAGGGCAAGGAAGAATCCAGAATGAGAGCAACTTGTGTGGGTGGCCTTAAAATTCACTTGCAATATCTTTCCATATGATTTCATTTTCTTGCAATATTAAGCCAAATGCATAACTTCAGTCAAGTGAAAAGAAAATGGTAGAAGAAAAAGAACTGGAGAATTGGTGTTCCCTTCGTGAAACTCTGGGCTTTGTCATTGCTGGACACAAGATTAATGTGTTTTTGCTTTGAGAGTGAATCATGCTAAGCACTGTAAAATTCTGTTATATAAAGGAAGTATTCATTTAAAGTCTCAGTGTGTCTTTATGCTTTTTACCAGCTTGCTCAGAGTGGTTTGACATGGATGATGTATTGAAAACTAAGGATCTTGAATTCAGGTTAAATGCCTTAGTCAGCTTATGTCTTTTTTCAGACATACAATGTCCCTCTATTCAAGGTTTAGTAGAAGAACCTGTAGTGAATCTATCTTAAAAAAAGAAAAATTCACTATTCAGTTAAACTGCATCTCAAGAGCTTTTCCAGAATTTATCATACTGGTTCATCCTGGAGTTTTGTTGACAATTTTTCTTTCTGGGGGAAATCTGCATAGCTGGGAAGCTCCTTCTGGTTCTCCTGAGCTCTCATAGGTCCTTGCTTTGTTTTCAGGCTTTTTTATGATGTAAGAACTCAGCTACAAGTTGGTGTTACTGTATGCTTTAAGTTCTGTTTTCTGTGAACTTTCATGTTGTTTTACAGTATGAAGCACTAAGCTGATTATACAACCGTGATCACAGGAATTGAAACTGTTTTGATGAGGTTTCTTTCTGCATGCTTCCCACAGAATTCAGGAAAGGCAAATCCAGCTCTTAATGATTTGGCTGAGTTGATATGATGTTGTTTCTCACTTCTTGATTTGTATTGACGTACAGCAGCTAAAACTTTCAAATATACAAGGACTCTGCTTGTTCCCAAATAACTGCCTTGAAGGTAGGGAGTGGGAGATAACTTAAAACCAGTCCTGACTAGGGTAGACCTCTAGAACCTCTCTGAAGTTTTGTCCTTTTTCTTAGTATCTGGTTTTGAAATTGTATTCTATAGAGTGTGGTGATTTGGAGCGGTCTTTTAGTTGAGTAGGAACATCTGTGTCACAAGATTTCCACAAGAACTTCCATACTGCCATACTGAGCTCTGTGTCATCAATTAGGTTCATGGATGCAGGAATAGAAGTTCTCAGGCTGGATTAGCTGAGTAAGTTTCCTAGGTATTAACTGTGAGAAAGGCAGCTAGATTGGGATTCAAACAGATTGCATATTAGAGATGGAAAACCAATAATAGCAGGTTGGTAAGAAAAACCCAAGAAATGTGCCTAGAATCCTGCATTTGCTCCTGAAATAGACATGACCTTTCAACCTTTCTCACTTTTCCCATCTCCCTCCATGAAAATATTTGTATTTCTGACTCAGAAACAGCCTGGCAGCCTGGCTTCAAAAATTGTCTCGGTACTGGGTAAGTATGATGGTGGCAAGGGCATTCTCAGACTATGAAATATGAAAATGCAAGCTCTTGGGGAAGCAGAGGACTAAAATGTAACTCAACTGGCTTATTTGTGGGTTAAATTTTAGTCTGTTAGACAGAGGAGGCTTTCTTCCCAAGTAGTGTGTGTAGAGCATCCTTGCCAGATTGTACTCTGTTAGAGGGATGACCACTGGGAAGCTTTGTGTTGAGACTTCATGAAGGCTTTGAGCAGCAAACCAGGCAGCTCGATTCATCTTTGACTTACGGGCAATCACAACTGCAACAGCTCAGGTGCCTCTCTGTTATTTAACAGAAGCAGATGTGAAGAATGTAAGACATTGCATAGAGTGCTTTATTAGCGCTAAGATGTTAAATTCTGCCTGAAGTGCAATTGCAACTCTAGTCTACCATGATTTTAGGCTTCCCAATCTGTAAATTTTGAGTATTTTATAGATTTCTTATTTCACATATTTGTAACCATGGGTTTATTACAATTTCTGAGGTAGGCTTATTACAATTTATGAGGTAACTGTATACTTTTAGTCATGTTATCAACCTATTTCCATCTGCTTGCTCATCAAAAGCAGTGTAGTGCACAGTTTGTTTGCTTGCATTTGGATAACATCCTTACTCCAGAGCTGAATGAATGCCCAGGCATCTGCAGTGGACCAGCTGCGTTGGCAGCAAAAAATAGACAGTGCTTGTGAAAGGACTAATGAAGAAAAGATCTAAAAGTAGTTTACTTTGTAAGTGAAAGAGCTCAAAGAAATTAGATGAGTACCATCACTGAGGAGATACCAAATTGCTCTGTTGTGAGTAACAGCTGCAACACCAAGTCTTGCTGTCTTACATAACGATGGACAATCTAGTAAAGAGATAAAGAGTGTGTTCTGGATTTACGTAGAACAAATCTGGAGAGCAGCATGAACTTTTGTATTTACTGTATTTGGGCTTGCTGTGGTGATATGTAAAAAAATATGTCGTAGGTAGTACAGAAGATTTTGTACAAAATATGCTGTCACATGGTTATAATCTTTAATGTGCAGTAAGGTCAAGAAGGCAAAAAAAATTTAGTTTCCTGGTTGAACAGTTCTGAGGACTTCTCTGTCTTGTTTAATTCTGTAGAGACACTGATGTTGAAATGAAACAGCACATGACCCTAGTGGAATTAAGCCAAATCTTCTCTTTAATCTGCAGCTTACTTTTTCTCCTTAAATTGGCTAACATTGCCTGAATTGACTGTAGGAACCTTCTGTATTTGGACAAAGATTTCATCTGCATCCAAGGTACTTCTGCTTTAATTAAGAAAAAAACCTGCAACTACCCCTCAATTCCTTTCATGTCTCCAGTATGCCTGTTGTAACAGATTAAAGTTAATAACAGTTAAATCAAGGACAAAATACTCTTCAAAAATACATCTCTTCTGTATATATTTTTTTTTGAACAGTGGGAGGGGTTATTCTCTCGCAACATGTTTTAAAAGTACTGTGCCTTTTGCCATGCTCTTGCAAAATCTTGATTTTAAGAGAAATTATTCCTAGGGAAATCTTCAAGAAACCCAGATTTTTTAAAAATTAATAATAAATCTTGGAGCCAAATAAGTAACATGTTATGCAGAAAATTATGCAAAAGAATAAAAGTTGCAATAATCTGGAGATGACAGAAAACTCTGGAGACTTAAAACAGGCAGATGTAATTTTTTTACCAGCAGCAAGCATTCATAAAGTCCCTGAGAAATAAGCCATATATGGATACTGGCCTTCTGGATCTGAAACTAGTGTGATAAATAAGGAAAAAATTTTAAAATTCCCATTGAAAAAGAAGGGGGCAATATTTGGGGAATTGTTATCTTGTTTCAGTGTTTTCCAGGAAAATCTGGTAAACAAAGGCCTTGCAAAGCATACAGGTCATGAGAAGAAATAACTGATTATTAAGGGAATGGTCAAGTAATCAGTATAAAAAGGGAAGGAGTCATCTATTTTGACTAAGGAGGTGCTTGTGTTAGAAATAAAAAAAAAAAAAAAAAAGGAAATTCTGGAACAGATATTTATTTTACACATGGGACCTGAGCAAACAAATGGAAGAACCTGATTGACCAAGAATGTAATAACATTTATAGCAAAAACATGAAGGGATAACAAGTGTTAATGATACACCCTTGCCAGGAAAGAATAAAACAAAGATAGATATGGTATTAGCAGATGTGAGAGACTTCAACAATAATGTTGTTGATTCTTTCTTTTTCAGCTGTTTGGATTAATTAATCTTGAGGATGGATTGGAAAACAAAGTTTAGTCACAATAGTATTGGGAAATAATAATGAAATGTGCATTGAAACAATATGACTCACTTAAATATTTACTTTACTATATGTAACTGTCTACCTCTTCGTTAGGTCTTTTAATTCCTACTATAGGCAGTTACAGCTCTTATTAATACAGTCAGCTGAGTAAAGAGATTTGTATCTAGATTTATTTGGTTGACATCTTTAGTGGAATAATTGTGTGAGCAAAGAGTCTTGAAGGTGTTTCAGTGCACAGTAGCCCGCTACTGCTCCAGAAGGATGTGTCTTGTGTAACCCAGGTGTCCTATCTGCCACATGTGAGTGGCTTGGACTCTCTAGAACAATTCAGATGGAACTGAGTTGAGCTCTTTAGCTGCTTAGCTGAATGAATCACTGCACATCATTGATTGTCTTCACTGTGACTCTTAGTAGGAGTTCAGTTCACATTTGGACACTCAAATGCAGATACCCTCACCTCAGACTGAATCTCATCCATCCAGTCAGATATACATATAAATATAATATTTGGATGGATGAATTCAGATATAATATTAGACTACTGACAGAAATTGTGTCATATGTTAGACTTGTAAATAAAGACTAAAAATCACGTGCTAATAATGATGAGGCACAAAATTCAATGAATAATTAACATATTTTATCAGAAAATAATAGATAAAAGGGACACAATGCTATTTTAGATTTTTAAAATCTACAAGAACATTGCAGAGAAGCCAGTCAAAAATCTGTCTGATCAAGTGATTATGAATTCATTCACTTTAAACTAAGTTTTAAGTAAAGGCAGAAACAAAATTCAGGAGAAAGCTAAAAATAGTGAATGTCAGTGAGTGCTTGGAAGAAGACATAACAATAACCAAAACCTAAGGAAAACTCAAAGGCATGGGTATGCTTAAAATGAGGGAAATGGGTAATCCATGTCTCAGAATTCTGAAAGAAATGGCTTCTCACATCACTGATCTGATAAACATGTGCACATTCTGTGCACTGGAGAAAAGCACTTTTTTCAGTTTTAAGATAAAGAGAGGAATAGTTGCAAAATGAAATTGAAATATGGATATATTAAAAGAGGCTCATGGTGGGCAAACCTGTTGACATTCTGTGATAAAACAATACATTTGTTACTATAAATACAGTAATCTTGTTCACTGTGACCTCTAATAAAGATATCATGTCACATGGGAAGTGACTGATTAATTTGGAGAAAATGAAAATGAGTAGATTTGTTAAAGGAGTAAAGAGCTGGCAAATGGAACATGATAGCAGTGATTAGTGAAGGAGTCTGCTGGGAGAGTACAAGCAGAGGTCTTCCAGGACCAGGTTTAGGATGAATCTTAATATTTAATGCATGACCTTGATACATAAAGTAGAATTAGATTGTGATACCTCTCTCCTGAAACCAATTATATAATATAATTGGGATCTGGATGTGATTTAGAAAAAGAAAGACAGTGAAGACTAGATTATTAAAAATGTGAATAAAATTTAATAGTGTATACGAAAGGATTTAGAAAATAGTAAAGAAATTATGTTATGATTTGGGAACGGATACAACTGCAGAGGAGTATCTGGGTGTTCTAGCTGATGCCTTGTTGACTGTGAGCCATCATTGTGCAGCTGTGCAAAAACAAAATGCAATCCTAAAGTTTATATAGTTAAAGAAATAGAATCACTGACATTGTTCAAGGCAGTGAGATGGCTTTTGGCATACTGCATACTGTAGGCCAGTTCTATTCTGCAGCTACAAGAAGGTCGAGCTTCAGTCTGGTGTATGAAGAGGTTACTGGGGTGATTCAGTGAAAGGACAGCCTGCTGTGTGAAAGGTATTTTTGCAAGTTCAGCTTGATCATCCTAGTAAAATGAATGTGGAAAAAAGATGCTCATATCTTAAATCTATACATCCTGGGTACAAACACCAGGGAGGAAGAACAGTTATTTACAACGCATTTGAGTACAAGAACAAACAGGTATAAACTGACCTTGAATAATAATAGAATCATAGAATGCTTTGGTTTGGAAGGGACCTTAAAGACCATTTAGTTCCAACACCCTCTGCCATGTGTAGGGACACCTTACACTAGATTGTCTTGCTCAGAGTCCCATCCAACCCTGAAGACTTCCAGGTATGAGGCATACACAACTTCTCTGGGGAACCTGTACCTGTGTCTCACCACCCTTACAGTAAAAAATGTATTCTTAATATCTGATCTAAACCTGTTCTCTTTCAGTTTAAAGCCATTACCCCTTCTCCCGTCACTACACACCTTTGTAAAACGTCCCTCTCCAGCTCTCTTCTAGGCCCTCTAGGTACTGAAAGGTGCTATAAGGTCTCCCCAGAGCCATCTCTTGTCCAGGCTAAACAACACCAACAGTCTCAGCCTGTCTTCAGAGGAGAGGTGCTCCAGCCCTGTAATTTTTTTGGTCTTTCTCTGGTCCTTCTCTGCTGCAACAGGTCCAGATCCTTATCTTGGGAGCCCCAGAGTTGGATGCAGAACTCCAGGTGGGGTCTCAAGAGAGTAGAGCAGAGGTGGGCAATCACTTTGCTCAGCCTGTTGGCCACACTTCTGGTGAAGCCCAGGACATGGTTGGCTTTTTGGACTTCAAGCCACATTTCCAAATCATGCCAAAATTTTCAGCTACCAATATCTCCAAGTACTCCTTCTAAAGACTGCTCTCAATCCATTCTCTGGAAAGGATGCATATTCTCCCTAGACATCCTTTCATCACTAACATACCTATAGAAGCTTTTCTTGTTGCCCTTGACATCCCTGGCTATGTTTAATTCTGTCAGGGCTGTAGCTTTCCTAAACTGATCCCTGACTGTTCAAACAATCCCTGTATTCTTCCCAGACTACCAATCTATGTTTCTAGCCTCTCTTACCCTCTCTAGGCTTCCTTCTTGTGTTTCAGGAGCTACTTGTTCATCCACACAGGCTTCCTGGCATGTTTTGTAATACAGTGTTCCTGAACTTGGAGAGTGAAACTATGTTAGAGACTTCTGTAATAATGTCTCTACTGGATGGAATGAATCAATTATGAACGGGATTATGAAAAGCAATTTCCTGTGTTAGACGTAGAGGAGCACCTGCTTGGTTATGTGTTTTACTTCCATTATACAGCAAGCAAAGATTTGGCCAGTGCCAGCAACCACAAATGGCATCTTCTGACTGCAGATAAGGTAGATGACTGCACACCTAAGACAGTCTCTCCACAAAGTACTGCTTTCTAGCCAAATTGTTATGTGTTACCTTTGATATCCCATGTGGCTCTTCAACCAGCCTAGCAGCTCTCTCAGCAAGTGGTTTGAAAATGTATGTGCTGGTAAGATGTGAAATCTTCCTACTAAAAAAGAGCCATCAGGGGGAATTTTGGTTAGAACAAAGGAGAAATTCTGACTGGTCACTACAAGGTGACTTTGCTAAGAAGCCAAGGAGCAGCAGTGTGGAAAACAGTACCTGCATCACTTTAACATAGTGGAAATGTGTCATGAATAGCTGATAGCTGTAGCATATGCTTAATTGCTTTTGTCTCTGCAGTGTGCCAGCCAGAGGCATGAAAACAAAAAACACACAGGAAACAAAGAGAATGACAAATATAATGCTTGGAGAAAAAGGACTATGGTGATGACATCTTTATAGAGAATGGAAATAGCTGTAAAACACTGTTTTGTTTACCATAACCACAGGGTTCCTTAAAGAGGGTTCTTAAACAGCTGGAAGAACAGAAGAAAACTCTCCAGAATCAGCTAAAGGACTATGAACTTAGACTAGAACAAGAAGCAAAGGTTTGTAGTCACTCTATCCCTCTAGACTGTAAAAGCTGTTATGTTGTGTGACAGACACTGTGTGTGGAACACATAATAGAATTGTTCCACAAAATGTGTCACTGAAGAAAGGGTCTGCTGTGTATCTGAATCTTCTGTATGATTCAGCTTTTAAAATTTGTGCTCAATGATAGCCTATATCTTGTTTTAACTGTAGGCTTACCACAAAGTTAATGATGAGCAGCACATGTACCTCTCAGAGATCTTACAGGTAAGAAGCATGTGTGACTAACTTTTAATGCTTTCTTAATATAACAACAACCTCTATTAATGCCATTAGATCAGGATGTTTTATCACTTCATTTGTATACCAAATATCTTACAAAAGCTGCTTTAAAAAATTTTTAAGACCCATAAATTGGAAGATTGTACAGTTTACTTATTTATTACTTACAGTTTATTTTCAATACTTTTTTTGCTTTTGTCTCAATTGGAGTTTCAGTGTTCCCTAGCATAGTAAAGTGCCGGTAACTGAGAAAACGGAAGGAATTTTCCAAAGCTTGGCCATCCATTAGTCACAAGAGTGCTATGCAGTTGAACAGAACAGAAGCGAATTATCAGCAGTAGTGACACCCACCTTAAGTAGTAATTCCTCCTTTTCATATTTCTCCTTTTTTTCTTTTAAAGACAAGCTATCCAAGCAGTTCAGAATGAAATACAACACATATTTCCATTAACTTTATAAAACAGGCATAAGACACCTTGTTTTGGTGAAATCACAGGTTAAATTTTATTGCTGCAAATTGTATAATACATGAAGTTTTAGACTACAAACTGGAGGAACCTGTAAAGGAATCTGTAAAGGTTTATAGTACTTCTTATTGTAGAAAAGCTCTAAATTCCTAAATAATGTAAAAGTAATAGCTTAGTGTGATATTCAAGAATTGCCGCTACTGAGCCCTTTCATAGCTAACTGGGGTAAAAGCCTAAACTTAGCAGTGTTTCATGTGTTTGCACAGTGGGCAACTGATTCCCTTACATGGTTCATTGCTACTTTGGGAAATCTAAAAGAATTGCTTACATGAACTCCAGCATGAAACCAAGAAAAAGCCTGGGAAATGCTCACAATAACTGTTAATATCTTTACATTAGCAGTGAAACGGAGAACTTCTGGAGGAAGAAAGGAAGTAAAAGCAGATTTTATTACTGAACATGCTAGCAAGAGGAGTGCCTATATTCAGCTCCTGTAAAAACACTTAAATATGTGTAAAACACCATTTGAAGTGAAGTATTTGCACTGGCATGTTGCATTGTAAGGCACTAGGGTCTGAATTTTGCCATCAACATGCATAGTTTAGTGCATTTTATTTTCAGCAATTACTTATTTACTCTCATGATTTCAGTATCATATGAGAGCAAAACAGTCATCTTCAGATTAATATTTCTGTCTTTAGTTCTCTAAACATCTGTAAGCCATTCTAAAGTAGTTGTAGAGGAATCCTCTGTAATCTCTGAAGAAAGTCTCATGTCTAAGGTGCAAAGTATCACATCTGTTGTAGGTCAAGATGAAATTAAGTTCCCCAGGGATTTTTCTGTGCCTCCTCCTGAGCTCTAAGCAGAGCCTAAGTGAGTAGTTTACATTAAACATCTACCTTGTACATTGCTGATCTGAGCTGGGCAGTCACCCCCACATCTCAGTTTTGAACACCTCAGTCTAAGAAGGGCATTAAACTACTTGAGTATGTCCCAGGGAGGGTGAACAGTGTGATGTGGCCTCGAGGGCAAGTTTTATGGGGAGCAGCTGGGGTCACTTGGTTGGTTCAGCTGGGATAAGAGAAGACTGAGGGGTGACCACATTGCTGAGCAGTGACCTTACTCCACACTACACCTTCCTGAGGGGGGCAGAGGAGGGAAAGGTGCTGATCTCCTCTCTGTGGTGACCAGATGTTGGGGGTTACATGTCCTTTTTTTTCATTCCTTAGACAGTGGAATTTTTCCCATTTAGCTGAGAGAAAGGCCTTGATGGTTGGTACATCATCGGTACTTTAAAAGACAAAAGAATCGGCTGGGCCCCAGGGGCAGTGGGGAGGGGAGCGGTTTTTGTTTTTTGGGTCCTTCTGGGAGGGCAACACAGACACTCTCGGAGCTGTTTCTGCTGGGAGAGGAGGTTTTTTGCCATCATCCAGACGGAGTGGCTGTTCCTTCTGCTTCTGCTTCTTCCTCTCCGTTTGTGGCCTCCGCTCCCCTGTCCTGCCGGACGTGCTGCAGCTGCCACCGCGGAGCTGCTGATCCATCTCATCCACCGGCCCGGGACTCTCTGCTCATCCCTGCCATTCCAGTGAGGTGTTTTTCCTCAGAGCCTGCAGGAGCTCCGGGACTGAGTGCCAGCTGAGGGATTTGTGAGGCACTGCCTCCTCTCCGCTTTTCCTGTCTCGGCCGAGATGGGGTCCCTGTTCTGTTCCATTGTTAATACTGTAGTTATTGTTGTTGGTTTACCTTAATATATATATATATATATATATATATTAGTAAAGAACTGTTATTCCTATTCCCATATCTCTGCCTGAGAACTCTGTGTTTTCGAGATATAATAATTTGGAGGAAAAGGGTGGGGGCTTACATTTTTTTCTGCTTTCCTTGACAGATACCTGTCACACAAACCGGGACACCAGAGATAGCACATGAGGAAAGGGAATGAAGCTGCATCAGGGAAGTGCAGATTGAACATTCGGAAAAGGGTCTTCATTGGCAAGGTGGTCCATCACTGGATCATGATCCCCAGGGAATTGGTCATAGCACCAAACCTGTCAGACTTAAAGGAGCAACTGGATGACATCTTTAATTTTAGGTAGTCCTGCAAGGAGCAGGAAGTTGGAATTGATGATCTTTATGGGTTCCTTCCAACTTGAGATTTTGTATGATTCTGTGGTTTACTGTTGATTTCAAAAGGATCAATGGTTTATCTGTTCTCTTCAGGTCTTCTGCCATGACTTTGATTTGACTTTTATATTATTTCAAAATCTGCATATGTATGCCTTCTCTTTTAACAGTTCATTTTAACAATAGAGGCAGAGGTTGATGTACATTCATTACAGACTCTCTCGACTGTATTCAAATATCAATGTTCTAGAGTCTGCACACTAATATTGGATGCTAAGTTAGAAGGATTTACCCATAGGCTAACAATTTCCATATCTTGCACGGTAAATATACCACAGGGTATTGCTATCCTGTGACAACAATGTATCCTAGTGACACTTTCTTATTTACAGGGGATGGATGCAGTGTTCTTTTAAGCCTTTGTTTTGTCTTATTATGTTTGTAATTTTTTTATAACTGACAGTAAGAAAAAAAAATATTATAATGGAAGTTTTTTACTGGTAGGTATTAAAAAATACCAGGTGTTTTAGTTCCCTCCTGAAGCCTGCAGCAGAAGCAGAAGACAAAGATGCTTCTGAGCAGCCATTTCTTTTATTTACCTTTTTATTACTGAGGGCTTTTCTGCTTTTCTTATATTTACAAAATATATTTATCTTCCAAGTACTTTGATGCTTGTCTTGCCTGGTCCATAAGGATATAGTCACTTTTAAAAGAAATTAAAAATTTCACAACCTTGAGAACTCATGCTAGAGGCACCAATGGTTTCTGGAGTATTCTTGTTTGCTTTTTTTGTTTTGTTTTCAATCTAGTGAAGCATTGGTTTGGGATTTGGAGTCCACAGATCTTAAAGGCACTCTCTGATGGTGTTCAGAAATCAGTTTGAGAGCCAAGCAAAGAAGAACTATAGTGGTTCTTTAAAAAACCATTCTTTAAGGCCAGGTCTTTGCCACAAACTGTTGCTACCATAGTGGAATCTGACTTGAGACTGGGATTTCTTAGCAGAAAAGGCCCAGGGTTATAGACTGCTAGAATTGGAAAGCTGCTTGTACAACAATGGATAATTTTAGTTGGGATAGGCCTGGAGTAAACTGTACCAGCAATAAGATTGCTATGGATAATAATCATATATACTGGCACTCTATATTCATATAAATTACAAAAACAGTGAAGGCAACCTTGGCATTGCTTTTGCTTCATATGTCACAGGATCACATCTCCTCAGATATGATAAGATGATAAATTATACTAGCCATCATCTTTTATGCTGGAGTTCCTCAAGTACAAAAATTTCTTCCCTTCAATAAAGTAGATCTGTGCAAATCTTACTTACTTCTGTAACTGTGATTGTGTTTAGGATTTAACTTGTTTTGTAAAAATTTGGCTATTGCAGACCTCAGCTAAACTTAAAATTGTTGAAAGGCAACAAAAAGATGCTCTGACTAGCAAGGGAGAAAAACAGATACTGAGGTAAATTTCCTTTATATTTCCTGTTTTCTGGTTGATTATTTTTTGCTAAGTACTATGTTTTGAACATTGCAGCTTTCTGTTTATGATAAATATCACAACATAATCCCACTGAAAAAGTATTACTCGATGTAATTTTTATATTGTTTTTTAGTCAGTTTTATGTTGAAAATACATATGTTTAAATCATTGTTTGACATATTTATATGGGTTAGACCTATACATTTGAAAACTGTCCACCTGCTCTGAGATATATAGAAATAAAATTAATTTCTGATTGTAATACTCATGGATAAGCTTAAAATTGGAGGAGATTTATTTTTTAACTGTACTGAATATGTTAAGAATATAAAGTGTGAAGAATATAGGGACTATATATCAAAAGTTTGTTGGACCCAGTCTTGTGCCTCCAGTGACCATAAACAGATGCCTACAAAATTGTGGAAGCCAGCAGATAGAATACTTAATTTTGAAACTCTCCCAAACACTTTATATTTGCAGACTTCCTAAGCTAGTATGGTTTCTTATGTATTTAGTGTCTCACAGTAAATACTTTTCCACAAACCCACTTACCTATATTATTAAAATGAGCATACATGGGATCATCTAAATATGTAATGAGGAAATTATAAACATAATATTCTGTAGACATATTTGCTTACCAGCCTTTTCCTATCATTCTGTGTAAGCACAGAATCACAGGATTTTATAAACTGGAGCAGCAAATCTTCATGTTCTAGGAGAGGATATGATTAGAATATGAATTAATGCAGTACAATATGAATTCAGTTCTATAACTGAAGTTTCACAATACATAAGAAGCACTGTGTGGGTTTGAAGTGCCCCATATGCCACTGTATCACTTCTGGCCCTGGCGATATTTAACATGGTTCATATGGAGAAGGTCAGAAAGCTAGAACCAGGAGGATTCACTGCCTCTGCAGTGTGATTAAATATCATCAGCCTGATATGGAGGTTTGCTGAGGTTTTTTTCACAATCTATTTTAGTAGACCATTACTTATGCTGAAATTATATGACAAAGTGTGTCTGTATTTTTCTTCATATCAAACAAAATTAAGTGTAAAAGAAAATAAACTATCCTGTAACTACTGGTCTCAGAAGATGTGTCATATAACAAAATGTATATCCCCTTTCAATCCATTTTCCTTAGAGGATTTATTTTACTTTTCAATGTTCTTTAAACACATGGAGCTAAAAAAATTTAAATTGCCCTTAGTATAAAAGGACCTAGCTTTCAAATGATTGACTATTATAACCAGTGACTTAGAACTTTCAGGACAAACTTTGATCTTTGCTGGCAACATGAATATAAGAATGGAGATTTGGCATAGTTTATATTTTAAGAAAATACTAGAATATAAGCATGCACCCCATGAACATCACAAGGTAACCACAGCCATTTTTATATTATTCCTTTTTAATTATGTTTTGATTTATAGCCTGGGGGTTGTTTGTTCAAGTGGACATTTATTACTGAATAAGAGAAGACACGCATGTTCTTGAGAATAATTTGAAAAAAATCTGTCTAGAGTTCTTATCTCACCTCTGTTGCCCTTTTACAAAATACCTGCATTGGAATTCAAACCGCACTAAGAAACTGCTTAATGCTTGTTTTAACTACAGCAACAGGTACAGAAAGCCCATCCTTTCTTGGTGTATTAAACCAACACTAAAAACATTTTTGGTAGTAGTTGTGAACACTAATTGTTGATGCATTCAATTTCCTGGCCATCTAAAACAGAAGCATGTTCAGCAGAGGTCCTTTTTGAGGTTATTACAGAACAAGAAGATAGGCTAGGTGACAGCTGGAAGAACATGGATGTCTTGTTGGCTTGTGTCTCTGATAGAATTTGAGCAGCCAATTTATTGTCATTCTGACCCTTGATGTTGCACTGAGACTTATGGTGGGGCTTATTAGCTCCATTTCAACACTGCACTGCTGCATTTACCTGGCTTCTAAGTCTGTAAGTGCAGCTAGTTTTGAGTGAAACAATTGCTGCCTGCAGAATTCCCCACAGGCATTTTCTGTCTGCTTTGTCCAGCTGTACAGTGATCTTCAGTTTATTAAATTGATTTTGAGTAATCAACTGATTTGAATTTGAATAATTGATTGTCTAGCACTCTAGGGCCTTGGATAGTGATCTTCCAGCTCTGAATAGAAGTAGTTCTATATCTGTATCTATATGGGGACAGTTCTCCCTTCAAGACCAAGACTGCTTGTAAGAGCTGGAACAAAGGATGTGTCAATCCCAAGAAGACTAATGAGCCCTGGATTTGACTTTGTTGGCTCTTTCCCCATGAATTTGAAACTTGCATAGATACTATCATCGTAGCTTCTGTCACATTGCTGGATATCATGACAAATATAATGGAGTCATGTTGTGATATATTTTCCTTTGAAATGCCTTTGCTTGAGAAAGACACTGAACTCTGTATATTGTTGTTAGAGTATGTAAAGTGCTGTCTTTCCTCTGCAGTAATGAGCAGGAAGAGAAATAAAGGGGCATTGCATAGGAGTAGAGAGACAAGTTTTTTTGGTCAAGAGAATGGTCCTTCCAACTTGGAGAAGCAGCATTCTTTCCCTGGAGATTTTTTACATTCCCACTGATTTCTTAGAAAATCAAGATGAAGCTCTAGCTGGTTTCACGTAGACAGTATATTGTATCCATGATGAGTACCACTTCAAAAGTCTGCTGGCAGGCATCTCCTGCAGGCATTTCTGGTGATCATGGGCTCAAGAGCCTGGCTCTCCAGACTGGAATACCTGCAGA
Source organism: Anthoscopus minutus (assembly GCA_013399455.1). NCBI lineage: Eukaryota > Metazoa > Chordata > Aves > Passeriformes > Paridae > Anthoscopus > Anthoscopus minutus. The sequence continues at coordinate 36,481 of VWYI01021361.1, forward strand.
GAGCTGTAACTGCATCTACATGAAGTGTTTTCCCTTTTTTGTTGGGAATTCTTTAACTGATGAAAATGTCTCTGTAGCCAGCTATCACTCGCCTAGTGCCCATATTTAGTATTCTGTTCATGTTCTTCAAATGACATCACTTAGGTAACAGGAATCATGAGATGAAGATTGAGTTTGCAAAATAATTAGATGCTCTGCTAACCTGTGAACCTAGAAATAGACTTCTTTTTTTCCTTTCTCTAGTTTATTAATTCACAATAGTAATCAGATATGCAAATATAGAAAGCACGCACATTTTTAGCAGTTAAAACTTACAGGCAATGTGACATTTGCTGACTAACTTCACCCATTTTATTTCAGAGGAAGACGCAGTGTTCCAGGAAACCCGAAGATGGTTAATCCTCAAAAATGATCAATTAAAAAGACTATAGGAATGGTCCAGCTTCCACAGCTTAAGCACTGATTTAACATTAATGCCAAGAACTTCCAGTCACTTTTTAAAAAATTTAATTTGCCTGGAAGTTTCTAAATTGAAAATGAAAGTGTTTGTGTCTTATTGCAATGCCAGACTCAGATTGGAATGTCTTCTTGGCTGCCTTAGTGTAAGTGTTCCTCTCCCTAATGGAATTGTTCTTCTAGATGCCATCTTTGTGCTGGTGATCTCTGACCTTTTCCATTCTGCTTCACATCAGTGATTCTGAGTGTGAGGGTGTTGAAAGACTTAGAGAATATTTAATGTCTTTATACACTGTGTAGATCCTTGAAATATGCAGCCACAGAAAACAGACAAACTTCTAGCATGTTTGACCTCTCAACCAAAAAGAAAAAGGGAGACTGATATAACCTGAAGTATTGTTTAAATATAATTTTTTTATAAGCTGGCTTGCCACAGATCCTATGTTGACTACCACTTTCTGTCTGCATGGTTTAGAAGCAAAGCACCATTTCCAACTGCTTTAAGGACTAGTAATGGATAGAAATGACAGAAAAATAGAGCACTTTTCATTAAGGAATCTTCAGAGCCTATCTTGTGGAATGGTTGTTTCTTTTAAACACTATATATGCAGAAACACATATCCTGATATTGGTATGTTTCTCTTTGAAATTTGAACTCCCAGATGAATCCTTGGATCCACAGTCTCAGGGTCATAAAAATCTCTTGTCTTCTTCAGCGGCATTTTTAGGCTCCGAAATAGTGCCAGTCCTAAAAGGCATCTTTTCATTCTTAAGCATGCAATTATTGTTGCAGGTTTATTACCTATATTTTAGTCATTAAACTTGGCAAAATTTTTTCAAGTGGCAATGGGAAAAGCGTTTTGTTAATGAAGCTTCAATCCTCTGGGTTACATCTTAAAATCTCTTGGCAGAGCAAATGTGGTTGCTTGACTGCTCTGTATTATTTTAAGAGCATTCCTAACTCTTTGCAGTACTAATAGTTCCTTATTACTGATAGCATTAAAGTGACACTAATTAAACTCACAGTAAAAGATAAATCAATGGTGTCATTCTAAAATGCAGAGGAGAAAGACCTGAAGCATGGTACAGTGTATTCAGTATGGAAGACCCATTTTTTTCTTCTACATAATATTACAGGTATTTGTCATGTCATGATGCACGTGCTGTCATTCTTTCATAAGCAGGTGATATGCCTGGCCATTTTTTTCCTCACAGCATAGCACAGCTGGTTAGGTTAGCACTCTTCTGTTTGTGTTTTTCACATGAAAAATTTCCAAGTGTTTGTTGTGCTGGCTTTTGTCATTGTGGTGAAGGAGAGGGGAAAAAAATCACCATAATGGTTCTATTTGCATAAAAGACAAGGGACATCTGCAGTAGTAAAGAAGGTCCAGTTCTTGGATTCATGAAGCAAACATTTCCTACTGCTGTCTCTAAATCATATGTTAATGCGCTCAAGTCTGGTCTGTGTAGCACTTCAGAAGATCTGATAAATATGATAGGATGTTGGAGTCAGAGGCACAGAAAATATCCCCTTATCTGATCTGACAGGTTCTGACACCCAAGAGAACACTGAGTTTAGCCTAAAACCGTGGAGAAAGCTTCTAGCTAAGTAAAAAACTAGCAATGTGAGTGTGTGAGTTAGACAGAGTCGTGTTGGATCACTGGGTGAAAAAGTTAGAGTTTGGAGGTTTTAGTTTATTAATAAGTGAGATACAGGATGGAGGATTTGGGTTGTTGTCTCCTTCTCTTGTTCTTCTTCTTCATCTTCTCCTTCTAAGGGTTTTTGGGTAATAATGAGTGATTGGATAGAAGAGTCTGCTTTGCAGCACACGTGTCAGGTCATTGGGTCATTAAGGAAAATAAGTTACTTGGCATTTGATTATTGGGTAAATGGACACATAAAAGGCCTTGGAGAGATTCTTCCTCTCTTCATTTTGCTCTTTGTTAGCCTAGTGCACATAGCTCCTTATAGTCTGTATATATGTCATATAGATAAGGAAAGAAAAAACAACAGAGACCAAATGAGAAAGAAAAAGAGCCTCTCTCTCGTTAATCTCAGTCCTGAGAAAAAGAACCGAACCTCTGGTGTCGTACCCCAACAATAGAACATTTCTTAACAACAGGAGACTCAGATGCTTCCCTCAAGGATAGTCCTCACTGAGGCCTTAAAAGAGACTTTTTGAAGCCTTTAAAGAGACATTTATAGGTACAGGAATGACCTTGGAGAAGAGCAAACTATGTCCTATTTAGTCCCTGTTTCACCTTGACAGAAACCATTTGATAAAAAAGAGAGTTTTTGGTTTCAAAAATGCTGTGTCTCTCTGGATCTAAATAAACCTTTTACACTTCTAGCTTTCCCTAAATGTGTAGGTATTTTTTGTTTGGTGGGTTTGGGTGAATGAGTGTTTTGAAATTCCTGGACTTATCTTGTTTTCTTGCTGTTTTGTTGTTCCTGTGAGATGTGTCTTTTTGACATTTGCAGCAATAAACAGTTAGATGGCTTTATATAATATTTTCTATATGAATATTTCAAAACATTTAGGATTAATTAATCCTTCAAACAATAGTATGCAGTATTATTTTAGGCCTAGAAGACAGAATCAAGAGCTAGGTTTATTTAAAGTAGATATGGGAGTGCAGGGATGTCTGGTTGTCCCCCTGATTTCACAACAAGGTCCTACCATTTCAAGATAAATTCTGCCCCCTTTTAAGTCTTTGTGCATCATATATGATGCAGAAAGAATCTAACCAAACCAAAAAATGGGAAACTGAATTGCTAACAATTGTGGTCAGTGATTGAATGGAGCTAAACATCAGATGAAGACAGGATCAGAGGTGAAGGTTTGAGTATGGCCAAACTTCTTCCTTCAGTGTAGAATGTACTTGGGATTCCAGATATACTGATTGTAGTGTGTAAGTGGCTTTAATTGATGGACTGGGAAATTTGATATCCTAACTTGGCACTTGAGACCATGCTTCCTTTACATGGTTACTCATGTAATTCCACTAATTTTAGATGAGTCATAATTTTGAGGTAACTAAGGCATTTTAAGTATTTACCCATAGTGTTTCTGGAGAATATAAATTTAAAATCTCAAATGCTGATAAGCATACATTTCTTATTTCCAAAAAACACCTCTTTTTTTTTTTCTTTTAAAGTCTCATGATTAAAGATGGTATTGAGTCATGATATTTGTTTTTAATTAATCAGTTTAGCACTAGTATACTGTTCTATGATGGAATAAAATTAAAATGTTTATTGGACAGGCATTGACTGTGTAGCTGATTATTATGTAATTATGCAGCATAACTACAGGCTGCAGGGAACTAGGGTGATGAGTTTCCTCATGTTCAGGATATCATTAATAATAAGCAAGATATTTTGTTGCTTAAATGCTTTGTTTAATGGGTTCTGTGTACTTAAACTGACTAGGTGGTACAGCTGACAGTTTCCCTGATTCCTATGATATTCCATCTCCACTGCTAAAGATGAAGTGCATAATTTAGCCTTAATACATTTCCAGTGGAGGAGGATGCTGTGCAGGCCTTTTTACAAATGTGATTGACACAGTAGCAAGCATATAAATAAATTTATTAAAATTAAATAAATAAGCAAGCGAACCTCTGTGTTATTAAGCTTCTCCTGTTTTTGCCACACCAGACTGGTGTCAGACGTAAACTGTACTTTGAACTAACTCTAGTTGGAAGCAGGTATAATGTGCATGGCCTAAAATTATAGCTAATTGCCACAGTTTTATCTCTTTACACATGAGTGTCACACTAATGGCTGACAGCTCTGGACTGGATAATGAGGCTTTTCAAGGGTGGCAGTACCTTATTTACTTGGCAGATAAATTTAACCCTCTCTTCCAAAAATACAAACATTGGGTTTAATTCCTTACAGTTACATCTTAGAATCCAGTTTTCCTGCACTTCACTAATGTGTGCCATAAACTACCAACTAAGAGCCATGTAGAGATCAAATGAGTCTCTCATGTCTACAGAAATAGCATGCAGGTGGAGCCAGGCTTTGCCTGTGGTTCTGGGAGCAACTCAATGCACCATCCCACGGAAAGGGCTCTTGCAGGCTCTATTTCTAGGCTGGTAAAATTCCTATGCTCTGGTTCCCATGTAACTTCACCCCTCCCTTTGTTGCCTGGGAGATGAATTCTGCTTCAGGAACCCATCTGTAATTTGGGGAGAACAGTATGTTTCTGGTGCTGAGAAGTGACACAAAGATAAATACACCCGTGCTGCAGGGAAGCCAGCTGGTAAAACCAAATGAATCTAACTAAGTCTGACCTAAATCAAATGGGTTTCCTTTTGTCTTACAAAGAAGATGGATAATATCAGTGCTCTGTTGGTGCAGAAACAGCTGTGGCTGCTGCATCTTACTGAAGAGATTTACCCAGACTGATGTCAGGGTATTTCCTGATGAACACAGCCCAGTGTGACACAACAGTGGCACCAGTTGCTGTGCATTGTCACAAGGAAAAATGTCAGCTCTGAAAAGAGAAGGATCCCATGTGACATCCAGGATAGGCCTCACTCCCACATCACCCAACAGGTGCTTCCCCCTGCATCTGTCTGATCCCTCCACACAATTAGCAAGTGGACCATGGGGAATCAGCTCAGGAATGATGTGGTGTAACAGAGCAATGCAGACTGGGGACCAGGAAAATTTAGCACAGCTGAAGGGTTATTTTGGGGTAAGGATGAAGCAACAAGGCTGTGCACTCTTGATTCATCCTGTGCTGATTAGGAATAGGATACTGAGAAATCTTAGAAGAAAAGAAGGGAAATTAGCCTGCGAATCATCTGTCCTAGTTTGCTTAAAAGTCATACATATAAGTCTGAGCTAATCACTGTATTCTCAATGAGTAGTCAATGGAAAAAAAAACCAGACACCTTCAGAGTTGCAGCTCCTCTCATTCTAACAGAGATGCTTAAAATGGATCAGATGACACATCAACTGGATTTGTTTCCCGTGACTAGGAAGAGAATATAGGATGACAAATTCAGAATAACCTGTCCAGCATGTAGAAAGGTAAGCTGAACCCTGTACTTGTAAATTTCTTTATTTTTTCTTGCTCTGGCTAGGGACAGTGACACCCCAGATCAGAAGAGGGTCTCAGCCAAGAAGTAATACTGAGCTGAAATTTTACTCTCCTTTGGTCTGATCTTTTTCTCTGGCAGCAGCTCAGCACTCAACAGAGGACCTGTTCTTTAGGCATTGAATTTACGAGGCCCACAGATCTATTCTCATGTTGCATCAGTACTTACAAGGACAAATTACCTTTCTTTTTTTTCTTCCCTTTGAGTACATTTGGCAAGCTTCATGTTCTTTTGAAATCAAACCAGCAAGCTGCTGCATTATGCTAAAAAGCTCTCCCTAAAGCCTTAGACCTCTAATGTACAGGTGGGAAAATACAGCCCATAGATCAATTTGCTACAGACTTTAGAAGAAAATCTGATACAATTGTGATAGGAATCAATAACCCAGAGATCAATCTCTTTTTGTGTGTTCCTGTCTCTTATAAAGCTGAGTTAAGGATTTACTGATGACAAGTCAAATTATTGCCTGAGAAAATGTGTTCTTGGAGGATTAAAATAGTTTGCAATTCCTGCCAGGCCTGCAATGGCTGACAGCATAATTTCACTAGTGTAATATATTCCTAGGGCAAGAATAATTTGTCCAAATACACTTAAAATGTTTGGATGAAATCATCTACCTTGCCTTAGGCTGCCATCAGAAAGCACTTACCAGGCCAGACCTTCAGTCTCATCGACACCTGTGCAGCGAGGATGGATGTTGCTCCTGTTCCACAGGAGAGCTCAGAGAGGTTTGAGAGCCCTGTGTTCTTCAGTGCCTGGAGAGGAGAGGAATGGAGGACCATATGTCTGTGCTGAATTTTCTACTCCAGACATCTGGAGCAAAGCACCAATCCTGTAAACATACTGTGTTGTGCTGTGCTCACTGCTGCCTTGGCTAATACTGTGTCACAATACCTCCAGTGGGTGGTGTTTCTGGGTGTACCCACAGACATGCTGAGCTGGAAAAGTAATAGGAATTCCTCACAATACAAATCAACAAAAGGCTTGAAGGAGATAGAAGAAATCTCTCTTTCCAGCCTAATCAAAATTAGAAAACAAGACACTTGATATTATAAAACCACACTCAGTTCCTTGGCTCTGGTTGCCCTCACAGGGCCTGATCCCGAGCTCTGCTGGCTGGCAGATGTCCTGCCCCAGCCTTGGCTGCCCCTGTCCCCAGGGAGATGCCCCTGGTGCTCCATCCCCAGTTTGTACTGCTCCTGCTGGGGAGCAGTACATATACACATATATATGAGTAGATGTCCCTGTGAGATGGCAGTGAGATGGTCCCTGCCTGCCTGCCCAGGGATCCCTCACAGCTCCCAGTCCCCAGTTTCAGGGGTCACTGGCTGCCACCCATCCTGTCAGATTTTCATTCTTTGGTGGCGCTGACATAAATAACAATTCGCTGACTGCAGGAGTGATTTACTATAAGCACTTTAGCACCTGCTGTTGCTCATTATGGGATTATCATGCCCCAGATTGTTCCTGGCAGCCCGGGGTTTACAGTGTTAGCACATGGTACGTGTGTAAGGGTTACCTTACAGGGGTGGTGGGTTCATGCACTTGTTCTGTCCTCTCCACGACCCTGCTTCATGCTAAGATCTGACATGTAACCGGAAGCCATATGTTTTAGACACGTAACAATCAGAAAAAAATCAACAATTAAATTAACATGAAAGCTTTTAATGGTAGGTATCAGCATCTGACAGTATGTCATGGTTAGGGTTACAGCACATTCTCCAGTGTTGGCTCATTTTGTCACAATGTGGATATCATTGCAATTAGCCTTTCCTGAGAAGGATAAGAAGGATATAAAGGTGGAGCTTGTGCTAAAGGCTCTGCAGACATCTGGTACTTCACACTGTTCCCCTGGGCTGGCATTCAGTGGGGGAAGTTATAATAGATTTTAGGGCACGTATTCCAAAAATCTTGGCAAAAATTGCTGTCTCACTCCTGGTAATCTCCCTTGACTACTTAATTGTTTAAATTGCTATTTCTTCTGTTTTCTGATGTCCGCAGCACATCCTTTCTCACTGCAGCATTTCACAGGGCTGCAGACTTAGAGCTTCAGCTTGTTTTTTTAAACTTGGTCATCTGCAGCCTGAGCCATAGAAGAATTCAATTATTATTTTCTGGCCTGGTAATCATCTGTTTCCTAGTGCCAGTACCAGCCACAGTGGTGCCAGCTATGTCCTCTCTGAACTCTCTGTCCTCTCTCCTCTCACCATCAAAACTGTCACTTGAATTGTGCTGCTAAGGATGGCTCTACTGCTAAATTACTTGAAGTGTACTGCTTAGGATGGCTCTATGGACAACTCTCACTTAGGAGCCATGGCATTTCCAAGTAGGAAAGACAGAACAGTCTTTGCTCAAAGATATAGAAAATGGGAAAAAGAACATGCTAACACTTCAGAAAACCCTGCAGTTTTCTCAGCCAGTGCTCTGATGAGGTGCAACAATGAAAGAACGACACCGACACCAAAAAATCCCCAACCCAAAATGACCCCCCTAAAATCTAAATAACAGGTTTATGGAGTGAAAGACAGAATTGGTCCATACAAGTTTTGAGTTGTTTAGAAGAAAAGTTCAGCATGACTTTAAAAACATTGGAGAATCAAAATTCATGTAAACTTTAAATTTAAATAAGCATTGGTACAAAGCAAGAGAGAGGAAGAAGGTTACCCTGTAAAAACCTTTGAAAGGTTTACTTAAGAAATAACTTTGAGGAACTATTTTAAATCTAAAATGGTGCTCAGAGGCAAGGGAGATACTTCTGTTACAGAACAAAAGAGGTTTGCTGAGGCCGTAATTTCTTTACTTGTAAAGATAAAGTTTAACAAGTTTAATGGACTTGTAATATTCTTATATAAAGAAAAAAGAGATATTCTAAAGTAAACCTGCATGCTTTTGGCATTCTTTTGAGCCATGGAGTGTAAGCATAGCTGAGGTACTTGCCCTGTATAATGGTGTGAAGATGGCCTAAGAGCATCTAGTAGACTTCTGGACCCTTAAAAAACGGGTCTAGATAATATAGAATGTGTTTTCAAATTTTCAAAGCCAGATTTTCAAAGGACTTCACAGAGTAGATTCAAGGAGGGACTGAATTGTACAGGACGGGCAAGTTATTTCCCAGAAGGACAATGTGCTGCTGTCTGTATGTTGCATGGGAAAAGGTAAAAATTGTAGGATGAGATTTGCAGTAGTCAGATGCTGAATGGGGGAGAGCCTAAGCCAGCCAGGCAGTAGTCCAGGATGATGATCAGGAATGGTGGAGAGCTCCTGTCAACTCTGCTTTATCTTATCTGACCCAAGTGGGGAGAGCTTCCATTGGCCACTTCATGACAAAATGCAACTAAACCAGAAAATTCTGAACTGTGCTCCATTTCATAACTCTCAAAAGTCCTTGGACCAGTTTAGCCTTTAGAGTGTTTCTTGTTACTGGAGTTTTCTACAGAGCAGAAATGAATGCATCCTTTATGTCATTGTATTTACATTGCAATACTCATGTACACGCTTTTCAGTCGTTCAGAATTCTCTGGTGTTTGACTAACAGGAAACACTGCTGAAATGGTTAAATAAAATGGGTTATTAGTTGCCTTGTTTTTCTTAATACCATTTCACGTTTTGAAATGTATGTGTATAAAAACACTGAGAGAAATCTTAATCAAGGGAAGGAAAGAGGTTTCCTTATTAAGGATTGCTGAAGAGATTTTGTTTAACCTTTTCACCCACTCAAATCAACAGGCAAATCAACATTTTGATTACGCACATCTCTGGGAGCGATGCTCTTACCAGTTTAGTTATTTCACTTTGCTGTTGCCCAATAATCATTATTTTAAATACAAGAGGTCAGTCTCCCTTCATTTTTTCACTGACCTTTCAACTGATATTTAAGAGCCTGAAGTTGTGATTTTGACAATTTTAACAAAGCAGTGATATCAAGTCTTTTGTCTACGAGCTGATTAGTCAGGTTGGTGACTTTTGATAAGTTCAGATTTCTTCAATGTGTGTAGAATACCAGAAGATTTTCTCTTCAGTTATGACACTGCTATCAAATAAGCATTTTCTATTTATATGCATCTTGTCCTGCATTTTTAAACCAAGGCTGTGCTGAAAGAATTAAAGGTGACAATATCTAAAGTTATTTTGTGGCATCTGACTCTTTTCTGGGTAGTGGAAACACAAACCAGAGAAATGCAAATAGTTTTCAAGAAAAAATGCTTGATTTTTCTGATAGAAAAGGTGGGAAATTGAAGTCAGTCTAGACAACGTGTGCATATAGCTTTTCTGGAATAAAGACAATATTTGATACCAGAAAAAATATTTGAAAAAAGAAAATACACTACTAGATGTTGGTGCTTGTTTTTCTAAAATATGAATTTTATTTTCAGTTTAAAAAATGGACACATCTGTGGAAAGTACTTCATACCAAAGGTTTTTAATGACTTTTAATGACTTATGTTTATGAGTCTTGCTTTTGTCTTTGAATATTCAGTTAGAAGGCACCATTTTAGATGCTGGAAGCAGTGGTTTTGGCGTGGAGGAATCCAGGTGTTGCTTTCCAGGGATTATCTATTGCCATCACTATCACCAGTGGAATTGTGCTCGGTAGGGAGTGAAGCCTCTCTGCCCTCTTAGAGGAGATGTGCATTCCATGAGAAAACTTGAAGCTTATGTATGACAAACCACAAAAATCTGCAATACCTGTAGTTTTGTTCTCAGGTGACAGTTACCTATCTGGAAGAAGATTTTCTTGGTTTCAAAAGGAGGAACTTCATTCTTGTTGCCATATGACCTTTAACTATTGGGTACCTTCTTCTGGCTGGTGGGTAGAAAAAGCTGCAGGCAAGCTGTGCAGCTCCCTGGATAACATCCCATTCATCTGGGCTGGGCGCTTGGGGAAAACATTTTTGAAAGGAGAAGTGGTTGAGCTAAGAATAGATGATTACTTCTAAATTTGCTTTCTAAGGGCCATTAAGTAATCCAGTGAGCTCCTTTGATTGGGAAGAAAGCTCAGTAAACCAACATAGTGCTGGGTCAGCATGTGTACTAGCAAGCACACAGGAAGGAGCTTTGCATGGCTGGCTGGAAAGTTCCCAGTGATGGCCATGACCTGGATCTTCAGGAAAAAGCATTTCATTAGATGAATATTGAACAGCCCTTACTTTGGTCTACACCACCTCGCAAGGTCACCCTGCAGGTTGTGACCCAGCCTAGGGGTCAGTAATTTGAGTGTGAGACAGCAAGACAACACAGTATGTGGAGGAGCTTACCTTTAAGGCTTCATTTTATTTAGACAGCTCTGAATATGGAATGATGTTATAATTAGGACACTCAGCTGGGCTGTAGGAGAAGATGATGAAGACAGTGACTCAATTTCTCACTTGTCTGTGGGATAACAACTGTTTCCTGTGGGTGTTGTAAGCACTATAATTCTGTCATGTTCTAGAGGTGTTTCCAGCTCAACATGACAGGCATTACTGGTTAAATCCTGCAAGAGTCCTCTAACTCAGAAAAATGAAACAAGAAAATTGAATGAATGGTGGAAATTGTGCATGCTTGTATTTTTCACACACCAAAAAGTGGGATTATTTGGGTTTTTTGGCTGGCCACTCAGAAAGATGTAATACCCAGATTTCTGCTGTGTCTAGTTTCCCGCAGGCTGCTCAGGCCATGGACTGCTTCTGCAGCACAGCAGAGCCCTGATCCTGATTCCTTGTGACAGCCACTTCTACCAGTCTAGACCTAGTGAGTGTGAGAAACCATAGCAAGTTAATAATGTTTTTTATCCTCCCTTCCTGAAGGCTAAATGCCTTCTCTGTAGGGACAAGGATTCTCCAAAGGGTAAAACAGAGCAGTCCACATTTGCAGGCAAAAGGACAGCCACAAGTAGAAATCCATAGACTCTTCTGCAGAGTGCCATGGGCATTACTTTGAATTAATGGTGTAAAAATCTGTCACATTCTGCCTCAGAAACTGATGGAGGAAACGACCCTTTAATCTTCCTTTCTTTCCTGGCATGAGAACTGGACCAGATCTGCTATTTTGTCCTAGCTGAGATTGGTACAGAACATTCCTTATGACTGAATCATTGCCAAACACCCTTAGGTTAAGGACATGAGCCTGAATGAAACTGTCTACTACACTGGGAATATTTTCAGTTCCCTCCTCATCTCTGGCTCCCCTGCTCTGACTTTCTCCATACCTTTTCAAGGAAAGAGATAGACTATTTGGCTCAGATTTTGGATTTTGTCCAGGTTGATATAGAGATGGAAATTTCTCCTTACTGCCCAAAGTGAGAGAAACGCACACAAAAAGTACAAGAACGCTTGTATGTTAAAACTGATCGGGAGCAAATGGAAAATGGTGATGATGATGATGATGATTAATAATAATAATAATAATAATAATAATAATATGTAAAGTTACTTCACTCTGTTTCTTCACTTGAATAACTTAAAGTGTGAGTTTATGGCTTGTAAGTTAGCTGTGGCTGATTTCAGTTTGAATTCTTCAGGCTTCTCAATCTAAGCACAGAGATCCACCCACAAGAAACAGCTTGCAGACTCAGACCTTTAGCTGGAAGAGTTGGCTGACTTATGTCAATCAGCCTACCAGTATATTCTCTCCCTGCTCTCTCTTAAAATAGCAGTAGCTAGTTGGAAATTTGTTTTCATGGGGGTGGGGAGGTGATAGGAATAATAAAATGAATTCATAAGCCTGGCTGTGCATAATGAAATATATCTATTGATTCCTATGTATATTAGCCATTCACATGTGGTATATGGTTCCAGAGTTCACAGTAATGCCATTCAAAGGGATTTTGACATTTAAAGGTTAAGTAGCACTGGATCCATTGGGAGACCATAATAAAAAAAAAGACAGAAAATTAAAGTGAGCCTCAGAAAGAAAAATTATGAGAACTATGGTGTGATAGCTTGCCATTTCGTTTGCAAACTTCGTGGTTGATCTTCGTGGTTTTGAAGATCAGTTGGTAGTTTCTCTTTGCCATTCACTGTGAAATATAGCTCTAAAAGGGGTATATAAAGATAAGCCTCTGGCATAAAAATGGCTACAGTGATATTTGATCTGTTTGAGATCAAATAGCCAAGGTGCTGTGAAAAGCAGAGGAAATAACAAAAAATTATACAACAAAGTTCTGCTTTCTGCCTTCTGCTTCCTACTTCAAAGAGCTGGAAACTGAACTAGCCTTGCCTGTGGTCTGTGCTTTCCTCCATTTCTTTGCTTCTCTTTTTTTTTTCTGATTTTTTTTTAATCAGAAAAACATTGGTAGTTTAGGAAAAAGTAGCTATTAAGGAAGGAGAACCAACTGAATTGTAAAGGCCCTCTTATTCATCTTGAAAGTCACTGAGCTGTGCTGGCAGAGGGCACACAGTGCTGCTATTTGCACAACCTAAGGGCAAGAAACATTTTTTTGAGCTCTTGTTGTTACAACACTTTTATAATAGGCACAGTCAGAGCATAAACCTTCAGGAAAAAATGTAAACATTTTTATAAATTTGTTCTGTTGCATAAGAACTGAAAGGTGAAACCAACTTTTTCCCCATTCCAAAGCAAAAATAGACCAGAAGAACAAACAGCAGATTAAACTCTCAAATTTTCTTGAACTCCCCTTAAGATTAACACAGAAATGTGGTTTCACAGCTGGACACTCCATGTCTGTAAACCACTGTTTGCTGTCTACTTTTCCACACCATCCAGCTCACCTGAGAATCTGCCTTTTATGTGTGCTGTTGAAATGAGTCTTTAAGCTAGATTTTTAAGAGGCTGACATTTAGCTAGATGGGAAATAAACACCACATGACTGTAATGATAGCACACACTCTTTCTCCCCTAACTTTTAGAAGGATGAAAGCACAGGCCTGTTTACTTTCAAGGCATTTTCAAACTTCCAGTTATTGAGTTAGCAGGAATTTATTGTTGGAAATAAAACACCCTGACTGCCACTGCAGAGTTCCCTGCATAACTGCCATGCACATCAGCCTGGCTGGTTTGAAACTACCACGTATTGGCAGGGAAACGATGCAACACACTTAAATCACTTCCAATATGCAAGATTTCTATAGAAAATCCCCAAACCAACCCAGTGAAAGGCAGGTCTCCCACTATCAGATGATGATTTGTCGCTGCAATATGGAGCACTTAAAATGAAAGTTAAAGAATTTTCAAAGCCATCATTTATTTGGCTCTTCTTCTTACCAAGTTTCTGAAGTTTTGAAAGAAAATTTTACAATATCATAATTTAATAATGAAAAGAGTAAAGAGAAAACACTGCATATGAGTGTCTGTGAAGGATATAGAACACTAAGCAATATATTTAAGTTGACATAACTGGAAAAATTTAACTGGATCATGCTGAGGATCATCATAATGTACAACTTCTATGAAATTAATCTTCAAAGAATGCAACTGTTTTTCCTCTGAGCTCCTCCACTGTGGTACAAAACAATGACACATGTAGTGAAATGGGATTATTTTCCCTGGGAAGAACTTGATCTGCTTTCTCCCTACCAGAAGAAGCCAAGATGGTGAGTGTTGTTAATTCATTAAGCAACTACTACAACACAGCTTGCTTTCAAGGAGAATATAAACTCTTCTGATTATTTTAACTAGAAAATAAGCGAAGTTATTAGTACTCCAACTATGACCAAATGCAGGTATTACTATGAAGTTATTACTTTGATTTCCTGAAGCAAATAAAGGGGGAAAAATTATGTTTGAGTTATTCTTCGAATACTATCTGGTTATACAAAGTATATCCAAAATAGGATTTTTCTGGCACTCAGAACTCATTCTAGATATTTTACAGTATTGTACAGCCTGCCTAAAATATTTCCCTGTGCTTAACTGATTTTTCCTCCTATCATTACAGTGCAAAAACACTTCAAATCAATGAAAGGACTCATAAGAGGCATCAGGTGCACGGTGCATCACCACCCGCCTGTGTCATGTCACAGAGGTATTCCTGACAGATGTGGGTCCTTCAGGATCTGTATCTCAATTATGCTTCTTCACTGCTGAGTGTCAATACCCCAGGTCTGGGGTATTAAAACAGTGTAAAAGAGAGAGTTGGGGTTGTTCAGCCTGTACAAGAGAAGGCTCTGGGGACACCTTAAAGCAGCCTTCCAGAACATAAAGGGCACCTGCAAGAGAGCAGGAGAGAGACTTTTCACAAGTGGATGTAGTGATAGAAGAGAAGAGGTAGTGGTTTAAACTGTCAGAGAGTAGATTTAGATATTGGGAAGAAATTTTTTACTGAGGGTGGTGAGACACTGGCACTGTTTGCACATAGAAGCTGTGTGTGCCCCTCCCTGGAGGTCTTCAAGCCCACATTGGATGGGGCTTTGATCAACCTGGTCTAGAGAAGCTGTCCCTGCCCATGGCAGGGACATTGGTACGAGGTGATCTTTAAGGTCCCCTCCAACCCAAGCCATTCTAAGATTCTATGATTCCATGATCTTGGCAAGTGTATAACCTGTCCTTCATCAGGAACAGTTTTTCTTAATCTTAAAATAGCCTGAGTCATTGTTCTTCTGAGTGCTGTTTGTGTGGCTGTACGTGTCATCACAATGGCACCAAGTTTATGTAGATTTGTCATAGAGGCTGCCTGAGACCAAGTCCCTTGGCACCCTGCTGTGAGTTACCTGGAAGCATTCCCACAAGCAGCTCTGACAGTTTTATATTTATGTTGTGCAGTGCTTTGGTCTCCAGAAACCAGGGCCAGTCTTCTGTCCCGGGATTATGTATCACCTTCCCTAATGAGCTGGAAAACTCACCAGAACACAGGGCTCAGAAACTCAGTAGAAATGATCACACAACAGCCTAGAGGGAGAATTTTCACTCATCACAGCTGTCAAAGGGGCTTTGTGCCAACAAGAGAGGCAATGCAAGATTGCAACAAGCCCCTAGCAATACCCTCATCAAAGAATTGTTGAAAGCTTGCACTGCTACTTCACGGGTCTTAAACTAGATTTGACTTAAGTGACTTTGGGTCAGATTTGACTTTGGGTTTCCATTCACAAACAAAAAGGAATAAAGATGCTTTGAGCATGGGTTTGGCTTTCAGTTGTCCTGAGGATCTTACTGAAGTCCTTGGCTGGGCTGGCTTACAGGCAGTGTGTGACTGTATTCTTTTTTACAGAGGTACTCATCTTCCCCTTCCTGTCGGGTCAGCCAGCCAGTCTGCAGCTGGGCTCCATGGAGACAGAGAAAAAGGAGTAAAGCAGTTGCAGTTAAAAAGACCATTAGTTACTCCTTTCTCTGATGGTGGATGAGTGCAGGTTGCACTAGTTTTTCACTTCCTTAATGACTGTCTTAACTTCAGCCCTCACCACTGTCTTTCAGGCAGTTTTGAAAGCATGCAGAAGTATCAAGCAGAACCTTGTCATTTCTCCATATTTGCAAGTTGAGCTTTGCTAAGACAGATTTTCATGACTGAAAGCACTTTGTGAGTGCAGGAGATACAGTTTTCAAGGATGACAAAATCTGACTGGTCCGGACTCTTTTTCTTTTCAAATGCTGTTACATGAATTAATGTTTTTGTATTACTTCAGTGAGCTCCAGAAATCTGGAAAGACTTAGGCAATCTGTTGGGGGGCAGGATTTGATTGTTAAGGGGTGGGATTTGATGTGGGGTTTTTTTTCCTC
Organism: Anthoscopus minutus; assembly: GCA_013399455.1. Taxonomy (NCBI): domain Eukaryota; kingdom Metazoa; phylum Chordata; class Aves; order Passeriformes; family Paridae; genus Anthoscopus; species Anthoscopus minutus. The sequence goes on from VWYI01021361.1 coordinate 52,702, forward strand.
ATGTTCAGGAACTTATCCAATTATAAGCCTGTGGGAGTTGGGACCCCTCCTTAAGCTGGGAAAATGCTCTTAAGATCCCCTCTCAAGACCAAGAAAGCAAGAGAATTGCTCCTAAAAAATGATTCCATTTTTGAGGCAAGTGCATTTTCAATGACATTTCCCTCTCACCTTTGAAAAAAACTCGGCTGAGTGCCTGAAATTAACAGTCATGAAAGTGTAAGGATGTGTGGAATGAAAAATTATATGGCAGGTAAATGACTCAGGGAAGGTAAAGGCCATCTAGCTAACTGGAATGGAAATTGTCCATTAGATTCAGTTTCCATCTATCAATCACAGCCCATATATCCACAGTCAGGACAGCCACGGGAATGGACTCATACAAATCTGGGGTTCTTAGGAGAAGGTGGAATGATGCTCTGTATAGGTTAGCCTATTTCTACCAGAGTTCCTTCCTTGCTGTGGTGTGCACAGGATGGACCACAGACATTATTTCTAGTGTGGGGTATATAGTTTGCTCTGGATTGCTTAAGAACTGGAAATCAGTAAAAGTGAAATAACAAACAAAACCTAACCAAAGCATGCAGTCTCTGTCCTGAGGCTTGGCTTAGGCACAAATATGTAAGCATAAATAAAAGCTTACAAGATGACTTATTTCTGCTTGTTCTGGTGCTGCCAACAGTTCTTGTCATTTGGAAATGCCTCAGCAGTGTCTTTCAAGGACCTTCCTTATCCCTTTGCTCTCCTCTGGGAATTTATCTATCGCTAACTTTTAAAGTGTCTTTTTTTCCCCCAGTTAGTGTTTGAATGTACTGCAGAAGAGTTTGAAAAATGCATCTGAATGTAGAGAGAGTTCATCAGGGTAAAGCAAATTTTGAAATTTGTGACATTAAATTCCTAGCACTTAATATAAATATGTTAAATGTCTGGTTATCTGGGCAGGATAAAAAGTGATTTTTTTTTTTACTCAATTTATATATGGTCAACATAATTATAGCCAACACAAATATAAGCTGAGAGCCAGATTAAAAAATGGCTACTATGTGCCTAATTTAATCTTAAATGCAAATTACTCTTCAGGTGTCTTTTTTTTCAGTAGAAGTTTATTTAATTTAAGGAGCTCAGGACTTGCCTCTTCACATCTTTTAATATACTGAGTGAGAATCAAGTGTGTGGGTTTCCATCACCTTGATCATGCTTTCCATCTTCAGGAGAAACTGTGCTGCAAGTGATAATAGCCATAATAAGAGAATTTCCTTTTTTTTTTATTCCAGGCAGAATAAAAAAATCAGTTTCCACAGAAGTACAATTCTTGCCAATAAGAAGATTAAAGGCTGCTTTGACTACCATCATTTGTCCAAGATTTTTCCATGTCCATTTAGGTCCATGGAGAACTTATAAGCAAAATATTTTAGCAGTAATACCTACATAATCATGATAATGGTACCAGTAACTTTTTTTTTCCTGAAATGGCTGTAGCTTGTGCTTTCAGTATAAAAATGTTCTATCTAAGAAGCCTAAAACTTGCATAAAAAATTTGAGAAGGTTCATTCAGCCCTATATTTCCTCCTAAAATAAAATCTTTTCACTGCTGCTTGGTCAAAAGCAAAATGGTGGGTCTGAAGATGAACTAAAGTATTGTGTCTGAGTCACTGGCCTTCTCTTTCTTGAAAATAATTCTCTAACCAAGGGTTATTTGTTAGGATCACCAATTGCATTCAGACATTACTCAGTGCCTAGCAGAATGCAGCCTTGCAGGTTTGCAATGCTTCCAAGAACTGTAGAGGCACAGAATGATGCAACTTTTTAGTTGCATAATTAGTTGGATAAGATCTTTAGTAACATAGCACTGCCAAGACCATCACTAAACTACGTCCCTCAGTGCCACATCCACGTGTCTTTTAAATACCTGCAGGGATGGTGGCTCAACCACTTCCATGGGCAGCCTGACCTTATGATTGACAAGCCTTTCAGTGAAGAAATGTTTCCATCTGAAGAAAAATGTCTTTTAATTGCTTTTAACTTATTATTTTAACATATTAAAAATTCAGTTAGTTTAGGGTTGAATATAGGTTGACTTTCAGATTTTTAAGAACCTCAGAAAATTCAAAAACTAAAAAGAACAAGTAAAAAACCAACCAACCAACAAAAAGACCCAAAACAAACCAAAAAAACCCCAACAAATTCAGACATGAACTTCTGGAATAGAAAACCTCCAGGCACCAACACAGGCTGGAGACCAACAGCTGAAAAACCAGCTTTCCAGAGAAGGACATGGTGGCTTTAGTGGCCAAAATGGCCAAAAACCAGCAGTTCACCCCTGTGTCAAAGGACAGTTCTAACAGCTGCTGTCCCATTTCTTTGATTAACTTCTGTTCTGGACTTGCCCTTCAACTTCTTTAAAGTGAGATAGCACCATTTGATTACAAACCCAAGTGATTACAGTGAAGGCAGACTATCCAGGCTTTTTAATTCCCTTTTCCTTTGAATGCTGAAGACTTTCACACACCAGTTACTTGTGTGAAGATTCTGACATTTCCATGAGCTGATCAGAATATGCATAAGACTCAGAGGATTTTCTTCCCTTTACAAAAGTCTAAGTGACACAGTCACATTGGGGTGTTTTATTCTGGAAGACAGTAAAGAGTACTGAAAAAAGTAGTTTATTGCTCATACAATGAATATTGTTATACTTTCTGTTTGAAAATAATCAGATGAATGCTTGCTGGTTTTAGGTGAAGCCAGTCGTTAATTATCTACATTTTCTTCCTTTTTTCACTTATTCTTCCTACATAATTAAAAATTCTTCTCCATCCAAAGGGAAGTCTGCATTCCAGCTGAGTCTGACTCTCCTAGAGGGAAACTTTTTTCTCTTATTGCTGGTATTTAGTCATCCCCTGCTGATATCCTGTCGTCCAGTCAAGACAGAATGAATTTGCAAGAGGCTTTCAGCAGCAAAAAAGTCTCTTAAGCTTTGCTGTAAAATAATATGTGCAATGTACTGGAAAACAATTGAGCTCACAGTGCTGGAATATAAAATCATAGTAACAACCACTAGTCAGTTTGACACACCAAGCCCAATATTAATGTGAAAAAATTTCATGTAGTTCTTGGGCATTGTCAAAATGGGAAGTGGATGCAATAAAGACACTAACAAAATTAACTTATAGAAGTGTATTGAATGAAGAAAACAATCACATAGAAGTTTTAACTGACTGATTAATACGAGGTCAGATTTCATCTCACAGTGCTGAAAACCTTGTCTGTTTTGTCTGAGAATATTGTGACATGCCTAAGAGTGATCAGGCATGATGCCTAAGAGCATCCAGAATGACTTAGTATCCAAATGAAGAATTTAAAAAAACCCAAACATTTCCTAATTAATTCAGCTCACTAGATTGCCTGTGGACTGTCAGTGCTGATGTGAGAAATTGGGAGATTCATGCAGTTAGAAACAGATTCTTCTAGAAGCCACCAAAATCGACTCTGAAGATAGTCTACAAATACACACACTGTTGTCACTATGAAATCCTGTGGCAATCATCATGTACATCTGAAGAGCACAGAAGACAATCTAGATTCTGTCTAGAATNGAAGAGCACAGAAGACAATCTAGATTCTGTCTGGAATACAGGATGCAAGGCTAATCTAGCATTATCTGTGTTTTAAAATAAGTTTAATGAAATTCATGAACCCCGTTGAAAAGACACATTTTTTTCTTTTTTTTTTCTTTTTAGTATAGAAATAAGGCACTTCTCATACTTTTTTTAAAGATTTGTCTGAAGAAAATGAGATACACAATCACTCTTGTGCTGAAATAATTATTAAAATATTAAGAGTTTTATAATTTATGGCCAATTCAGACAATTAACCTGTTGCATTAAACATGAAATTTAAATTGCTTTATACAACCAAAGAATTTGGAATGCACAAATGCTTTCCAAATATTAATTACTGTGAACATGAATGTGCAGAGCCCAACATGTACAGGGTATTAGACAAAAGCAATGGGCCAAATCCAGACTGGTGAAACTCAGCCAGATTGTTGTATATGATTCAGCAGGCTTTTACTGTATGATACTTAAATCATGCAACAATGCAATGCTGTTCATTGTTTACAGATCTTCTTTTACAAAGTTGAGATTGCTCTTTCCTTCATGGCGGTCACATCATCACAGTTCAGAGTTACTGAACAAAGCTGATCTCTTGCTAAGGAACACTGCAGTGGAGGAACACAAGAAATGTAGGGGTTCTGCTAATCTACAATCTTATCTGTTACCCAAGCCTGGTATCAGTCACCTGAGAAGCAGTATCTTGAGCAGTCTAACTTATTCTGCCTTTTGCAATTCTGGATTGATCTGGAATACAGGTGTTTTGCTGGTGTCACACCCGGCCACAAGGTTGGAGGTTGAATACTATCATGTACCATGTTACTCCTTATTACCTCCTTTTGTTCCTGACCCAGTCTTGATTTTGGGACTGCAAAAGCCCCTGAATATGTTGCATAACCCAGTAAGAATTTCTTTTTCCCTATGGTGATCTGACATGACCAGTCAACTCTTTACTTATTTTCTGAGTTTTTCAAGAACAGCTTCATTTATCTGAGATTCAATTGATGGAAAGCACAATTTTCAAACAGTGCTCAACAGGATGGAGGTTCCCAAGGTGCTGTGTAACATGTAATGATTTTTGCCATGAAACCGATTCCTGTTATGTGGTTTTCTACAAGTATTACTTGATCTAAAGGAACTTATTTTAGAGCTCTACTGAAACAACTCAATTATCTCTTGAAACTTTTCCTAGTATCAGCTAGCTTTCTAACCCCATGTATTTTAGTTTCTAAATACGATAATTTTATATAGTGCTCTACTAGTTTTTTAAGATTTTTGGAGTAACTATAGTAGAACTTGCCTTTATAAAACATATTATTTTTACTCTCTGATGAGGCCTTGTTCTGCTAAAAAACGTTAATTTTATAATAAGAGCTTCCATTAGGAAATAAATTTTAAGTAACTTTAAAATATGTGAATTGAATTCCCTCTTCATTCACAAAACCTAATTTGTAAAAGATGTACTTTTAATAAGATCACAGCTCTACAGGAAATATTAATATTTAAATTCTCCTGAGCCTGAAGGCTTGATGTTTAATTTTTCTACATAATGGTGAAATACAGTATCAAAGAATACAGTGTTTCTGCATCTGTGTTATGCAGTTAAAGGCATCTTAATACATTTTATTTTGTAGTGTGCCTGGTAGATTGAAATCTGCTGTGTTCTGCTGCAATCTGCTGCTCACTTTCTCACAGATAAAAATGACTTTTTTAGTAAATTTTCTCCTTTCACTGAATACATGGAGGGCAGCAAGAAAGTCTTATGCCAGCAACTCCCTATACAGCTCTCTACTAAAGGACTGAGGCACCTGAAGTTGACTGACATCCTTTCTTTTCGGCATGTAGTGCTTTCTGTGCATATTCATAATTCCCTGTGTAATTGCATGTCCAAGAACATCAGTCTGCATAGGTGAAACACTCAGCAGCGCTCACCCCAAAACCTGCTGAGATCTAGAAACTTGGGACAGCATTTGCTTCACCTGGCTTTGCAACCTCCTTTGATATTCCTTTGTTCTCATGTGTACTTTATGGGAAGCACAGGCCCATGTGAAAGGGGCCTAGCGCATAAACAACTTTTTTAAACTTCACCATCTTATGACTTTTCTTCTTGGATCTCCTACTGTGTACATGATTTTCTGAGCCTGAGAGAGTTTTCAGCCTGACAGTGGCTGATCTGTTCCCAAGGGAAAATCTTTTGGGAAACTTTCTCTTTCAAGGACTGTTTTTTGTAAATAGGTTTTGGTTCTCAAAACGATGTCACACAGATGTTGAGTGTGTTTTTCTCTTGCTCCACCAATGGGACCAGAGAGGTGGTTCCTTTGGCCAATCATGTTGACCTGTATTGGAACACCTTATTAAAAAGGTTGCAAACCCCAAAATAAAGGCTTCCTGCCTCACTGGGATCAAACCTTACTGTTATTTGAATCCACTCTTCTATTTCATGTCCATAGGGACATCCTACAGCTTTTCATTAAGGGTAGATCTCCTAGTGCCCAGCTCACACCTTTCTCTCTCTTACATATGCTCCTCATAGGTACTTGTGTGATTAATTCCATTTTTTTCCTTCTCAAAACAGGAGATAAAACACTGCCTTTCATAATTACAGAGTGGTTGATTCCAGTGACTTGAGCAGTGCTAAGGGAAAGTGGCAAACAATTGTAATTAATTTAGAGCAAGGCACTGAGTTGGATTTCTTTTAAATTGTATTTCTTGTTAAAAGTCAGCCTGAGATTGTAATAAGAGGAGATGGCAAAATAATTTTAAAATGCATTTATTTTTAATACTAGGGGGATACCATAAAAGAGATATTGTCAAACAAAAAACATGTTATGTGGCAGCAGTTGAATGAGGAAAAGCAATAAAATTCATATTGTCATTTTTCACAGGTGACTTGTTTATATTTTTTCAGAGAGCTATTAGGCTCTCTGAATGGTTAATGGGGAATTGTGTATTCATAACCTTTTCTCAAGGGGTACCTTAGAACTACTCCTCCAGTTGTCTTCTGGGTCTTGCCTCCATGATCATCTATACCGTATATACTGGTTCAGGGTAAGTGCTCCTTTAGACTGAAACATTTAGTTCCCCACAAAATAAAGTATAGGTGCAGTTCTGGGGATAATTTAGTCCAAAAAGTGTTCTCCAAAGATGATATGACCCTACACAAGCTATTAGTTCCTGCATTACATTCTTGCAACCCACTCTCAGTGGGCCTTTCAGCCTCAAGCAGCCTTATGACTCCCCAAAAGAGGTAATACATTCTTTCTGTTCCATGTTATAAAAATATAGATCTTGATAGGCTGAAAGAATTTTTTTTTTCAATTTCCACTAGGACATGCAAGCTGTTAAAAACCAATTATGTTTCTTAGCAACCAGGACACCACGTAGGTCCTTGAGGAGGAAGCCCAGGGCTAGTTTGGATGCAGCCAGCTTGTTCAGGCAGGGGAAGTCCCAGTGCGGACAGGAGCCGTCCTGCATCTGGTAGTGCCTGTAGGATGTCCCTGCAGGAAGTGAATTTAGCAATGCAGGAACAAAGGTACCAAGCTTTACCAGTTATTCAGGCAACTGGTGGCAAACTCACAATTGTGTTATTGGCAACAAACTACCAACAGAACTTCCCCTCCACTGCTCCACTCTACTGCAGAAAATATGTGTGCTTTGGTGCCTGTTTCATAGGTTTTGTACCTTGATGAGGTATCCACACACTTTTATGTATATCATTCCACAGAAAGTATTTGTCTTTGGCATACACTTCTGCCAAGTTATTACTTTACTACTGCAAACGGCTCCATTGGGTCTCAGTGATTAGTTGTGTACTCAGGTGTTTTTTGCAATGGGTCCCAACCTGTGTTCAGTGTAAAAGTGGTATAGGTTTGTTCCACCACGACCTTTAAATATAAACATCTGCAGTCCAGTGACTTCAATGTCTCCTGGGTTCATAATATTTAACCTGTAATAAAATGGATGCTTTTTTGATCTAGAGAAACTATACCCAGTTAAACTACATTTTGTTATATCCATCCCCAATTTTCATTCATATGCCAATGGTCTACTGCTCCTGCAACCCTTGAAATTTTATTAAGAATTTTGCTAATGTTAGCAATGTGCTGAATCAGGGTGGGATTTCCTTTAATATGAATGTACAAACCTAAGATGAACAGCTCAACACAGCTTTTCAGCTCTGCAAACTTGGCTGTGCTTTAGAGAAGCTGAGTTCATTTATCAGAGCTGTTCTCACAGTTTTGAGTGGCACATATAATCTTTCCTTATATAATTACCCTTTTTTCTTCAATCTCTAGAACTTTCTTAAAGCTACTAGTCATATATGCTATTTTATGTTATTTCTAAACAAAGTAAAATTCTCAAGTATATACTTTTATCAGCATATAGGCAAATGTTCTGCTAAGTCATAATTCTGGTTTGTTTTTTTAATAATTGCATTATCTGTCCTGTATTAGACAGGACAATATCTCACCCATTCTCAGCTCCACTTTTGGATGTCTTCTTCATCTTATCCCTCTAATATTTGTTCTCTGTTTGTCTTTTTCATTATTTAGAAACTGCTTCTTTGTTTATTTTTAGAAAGCAAACCTTTATGTTTTACAGATTCTGCGCCTAATCTTTCTATCATTTGCTAAACATCAAAGTTCAGTATCTGTAATTACTGAGGAAGGTGCTTCAAATCTAAGGAGAACTGACTTGGATTTTTTTTACAATTAATGTGATCAGCTGAAATATTACTTTCCAAACCTCTTCAGCCTGATGATGCCTTTTTGCTGCATAATTCAAGATGAACCAAGAAACACAAACATAAAATGTATCTTCTCACCTCTTTTTCAAATCCAATCTCAGAAAGAAAACATTCACTAAAGATCTTCTGAAGACACTTCATAGCAATCTGGAATGCAATTCCAGACACACAGCTCCAGCCCTTGAAATTTCATAAACAAGGGCTGTAACAACCACCCTTAGGACAGGAGTTATTTAGTTTTCATTTGTCCCTTTTGGTGAAAGTAAGACAATATTCAGAGGCTATCATCACAGTTGTTTTATCGTATATTGCAAATCTGTGTCTGTAAAGAAGGCAGCAGAGACTATGAGCCTGCCATCAAGGATACATAGGAATACTTCATTAATATATTCTACCAAGATAAAGAAGCAAAAGACACAATTAGACAGTATCTGATGACCACAGAGGCACAACAGGGTGAAGGACAAGCTTTAGGATTAAAGCTTTAGGAGGATCTAGGGTAGAAACTAAGCTGAGAAGATGCTGTCTGTCATTACTTGAGGCAGACCTGGTATTGTCATTCTGTGCTGAGTCTTTTGGCTCAGACTGTGGCCAGAAGGGCAAGACACAGTCATGTTCCCTCTGCTAAAGCCCAGGCATTCTGTGCCATTAGGCTTCCCAGAGTGCTTAGGAGGAAGAGGCAGAGATCAGTGTGCACACCTAGCCGCTTCTCCCATTATCACACAGTTCTCATTTCCACAGGCTACTGGTCTGATTAACAACTGATGCCAGTTTCCAATTGTTGTTATAATAGAACCGTTAATTTTAAAAATGCCTTAACACTTGGCACATAACATAATACTTGTGAGAATAAGAACTCCCTGAATACAACATATACTAGGACTAAGAAGATAAAAGAATATCTTATATCAGTGGCCCATTACAACCCCCCTCTGCTTTTAGGGGTTATTTATATGCCATTTATATTACAGTCACATGCAAAGGGCCCCCACTGCAATATACTGAATCATAAAACAAATGGCAGTATTTTCTTTAGCACTGGTAACATAGGAAGCATATGCTTGGAAGTAGTGCACAAATCACACCGTGGCAAACATTTTCAAATGAAAGCCTGAGAAACCAATGGGCTGCACCTCTCAAACAGCAGGTATGTTGCACATACTATACATGTTATAGGTTTGACCCTGGCTGTCTGAGGGGTACATTTATGGTTTCTTGGGATAGACTAAATTCCTTTTAAGTCTGCTATATTGTATTTCATTTTAAAAACAAAACCAAACCAAACAAGGCAATTTGCTTTCTTTTGAATTTTAACTCATTCTTGTATCTAAGGCAAAAAATACATATAAGGAACTTACAATAAAAAGGATACAGAAGCTAGGATGTATGTACAACATAAGAGGATCTGTACAAATACTAAACAGTTAACCTCCCTTGTCTTATTTTGCATTGTGTCTAATGTGTGTACCTGGGTGTACACATATACCCTTTCCTTTTCCTGTTTATGTCTCATTATCACTGATTCTTCCCAAAGTATATCTTCTTATATCAGGCTTGTAGGCAGTACCTTGTTTTCATCTTTATATAACCACTCTCCCCCTCAGTTTTCAGCACAGCAGCAGTTTCTTCCTCTCAGCCCCCACATGGCAATCAACCCTCTTTGCCATATAGCTATATAGTCCCTCAGTTCTCAGCACATGCACATATCTAAATTTTCATAAATTCAGGAATGTACCTGTTCTGCTTTTGTCTGCTATGTCCTCTTTTTGGAGGCAAAACATGCCAGGACTCCTTATATCCTCTTGTCTCCTAAGGGAGAACATTTTAATCTATAGTATCTTGTAACAAAACCAATCATGTACATGATTTATTCAGAGTATCATCTAATAAATTTGCTTTACTTAAGCTGGGTAGACACACTGCATCCCTTTGTTTTAAATTGGCATATCGTGAAATTTATATGGGGCTGACCCAACATGGGTGGAAATTAGTGCTCTTTAAAACCTATATTCACAACTGTCATTTCAGCTTACATCTCTGAGAGCACATTATATTAGATACACATAAGAGCACACATTCCTACTGATTAGACCAGTGGCTTTTAACAGGCATATTATCATCACACACAGTCAAAATACTAAAATATGCAGGAAACGTTTTAAAGCCTATCTTTACTTTGTTTCCTCTTTTTTCTTCACCCAGCTTTGTGCTTGTTTTATCCTTTTTCACCCTGAAGCTTTGTGTTTCCTCTCTAGCTCAAGAATGAAAAAGTATGAACACCAAAAACTCTGCAGGGAGTTCAGGAAAATCGCTATTACAACATTTCTTTCTGCAGTTTTCATGGCTTCTTACACAGACAGAAATGGTGCAGAATCTAGGGCAATTCTTCCAGCTTTGCACTATACAGTACGTGGCCATGGGGAAACTGAAGGACTAGCTGTGTATGTCCAGCAACAATAAAGCAATCCCTGTTTAATGAGAAAGGAGGAAAAAGCATTTTTCAAACCAGATATTCAAGGATTCATCTTAATACAGAGTTCAGCCTTAGTTTGTATAGGGTCACTTCAGCTCCCTTGCAAAATAAAACTATCAACTTCTAACAATATTATTTTTGTCTCATAAGCCTGACAAAAGGAAGGCTATAGGTACGTTTTCCAAAACTATTCACACCATGAAAAAGTAAATATTATTCTGATTTTTTTCTTTCTTTCTAATTCACCTTTGCCCTTTGCTCCTTTCTCCTTCTTGCTCCCTATTTTTGTTTGCCAATGGAAAGGGAGAAAACAGAAAGCAACTTAAGTGATCCTGGGTTCAGATACCCACTTTCTGATGGACTATTTCTATTTCTATTTCTATTTCTATTATTATCCAGTATCATCAGGGATTAGATAAAAGCTGGGATCCCTGGAAACCACAGCTCAGGACTTACATGTTTGAGAAAGCAGGCAGTATGATTATACTCCTGTATGTTATCTGTGGGCAAATGTAACATAAGTGAGCCAGAGGGGAGTGTTGATTATGCTGTAGTCCTACTTTCATTCTGGAATATGAAGTAGCATAGGAAAACAATTTTCTTCCTGAGATTATGGATGTTTGGGGAATATCCTGAGTTCCCCAAGGAACATACAAGATTAATAGATCTGTCTGGCAGATATTTGCTGAGACAGAGGTTTTCTGCACTGTTTTAGCTAAAGATATGAAACTCATAAAATTCAGTGATCCTCAATTAAAAATTAGTTCCCTCTAAAGTAAGGAGCAAACTCTGTCAAAACTGAGCACCTATCTGAATTTTCAGCATGTCTTTGGCAGTGATAAGGTGTGAACCACCTATTCTCCCACAGAGACTCTTCAAGAGGATCACTTCCAGCTTGCTGCCCTTGTTGAGCAAGTCTCCTTCATCTGCCTCCTGATCATCTGCAGGCACTGGGAACTGTAATCAAATTGGAGGAGAGAACTAAACTATTTTGAATTCCTGAAAGTGTTATGAAATAAAACACCTGATTAGAAAGAAAGTGTATTTGTGTCTAAGCTGAGGAAAAGATTAAGAAACTCTCACCATTGGACATCCAAGAAACAATACAGGCAAGATGTGCAACTGGCTGAACTCCATTTCTCTACTGCTCTGAGAACAATTATTTCAGCATCTGTCTTAAGAGTGGGGGAACTTTCAGCATCTGGTGGTAAATTGTGTTTAATCACTTTTACATTATTGGTGACTTTCATCTAGCTAAGTGATTACCATAATATTGTGCAATGGATTTATCACTTCTGGAGTTACTCCTTTCACTAAAATAAGTCCAAGTTCTTTACTAAGAGTGCAAATGCGAACAATTTCAGGCTGATACTTTTATTTTGCTTTTAGGTCATATATTTTTGCATCTTTTGTTCCTCAGAACATTTAAGTAGTTCAACTAACATGAGAAACAGGTAAAAATGTTGTAATTCTTTGATAGCATCTACCAACTTTTGTTGTGCACCACCTTATATAATGCTCAAATCTATGCTGAAACTGTAACTAATAGTTCTCATGACATATGTAAGGTATTTTAAATAATAAAGACTATTATATATATTTAAGTTCTTAAAAACAAAGAAAGTTGAAATTTCTGAAAGATTAGCTGTCAAACTTTACATTGCTTCAATTTTCAGTGGAAGCCTTTAGGCCACTGTCAGACAGTAGTGGAAAGCTATGTTGACATTAAGAAGGCAGCTAGAACAGGGGAAATATTCACACAGTAACATGAAAGAATCCCTGTTTAACCATCTCAGACTTATGCACATACATGTGTATATTGAGGATATTGAGGTTTCATGTTTTTCTCTGCTATGTGCAAGAAATAATACTTTATATTAAGTTACTTTCTGTCTTAAAATTATTGTGCCTCATGTTTTCTGCATGGTTTAGTACTTTAAAAGTGGGACAAGTAATTATCTCTTACATAATAAACCATCTGCATGGATATAATTAAATATTTGCTCAGTTGTATTTGATATCAAACCAGAAAAAGAATGTGGTTAAGTAGCATTTATCATGCAAAAGATGTCAAAATCAGCTGAAAATCCATCTATAATATCCTGGTTAGTTGCTAAGCTTTTGAAGGGGTCTTGAATAGATCTCAAATGTGATGCTGCATAACTCAGGTTGACATGGTAACATGCATAGTAAGGAAAATCTCAGCTTTATTATCAACTTCATTTTAATTCCCTCCCCTTTTCATATGCTCTCCTCAGTTTTTGGAGTAAATGTATCTTAAGAGTCTCTGATTGCAACTCAAATTATTTGGTGTAATTAAGATGGCACGCTAGTCTTTTATTTTGTAGGGTGCAGAATAGTAGCAGGTCTGTGAAATGAATCCCTAGCAGCATTTTTTTAATGTCCATGTTAAATTTAGTGCTGTTCCTCGAGAATCTTATGTGTTTTTCTTGGTTAATGGGATGTTTGCTATATTCAGACATCTGGCAGAACTGTGCCTGAGGAAACAGGCAGAAAAGACATTCAGTGTAGCTACTCTTACAGACATATAAGCTGTTAAGGGTCAGTGACCACAGCCATAGGTCCTGAGGACTTTTGCTGGGAAAGAAGACAGGGCCAGAAGAGTCATAGCTTGAGGACATGGGCTGAAAGAATGATAGCAGGGCAAAAAAAGGACCCCGTAAGCCAGAGGCAAAACCAAGTTTGCAAGAACAAAACTGAGGTATGGTCAACATTTCTTGATGTATTTGGATAAAACTGAGGTGTCATGGATGGATATTACAAAATTTTATGTCTCAGAGTAATGTAAACATATCTTTAGATTGTTAAAAAAAGTCTTTCTAAGAGGTTTATTTCTTCTCCAAAATAAATCATATTTTGTTTTTAACAAGGATTCACATCTCTGTACATTCCTTAAGTATTTTCTCCTGTGCATGAGAGAGCAGTACAGATTGGGGTATGGTGTGGGATGTGTCTGGCACCTTATAGCATGTGATTGAGCAGAGGGAGGAAGGGAGTGAAGAAAGGAACTGCAGAGCTAAGATATCCTCTGGGGAACAGGATTGTCAGACTAGGAAAGCAAAGTGCTACACAGCATGAATGCATGAGGCACAGACAGAGATAAAGAGGAGAGGCAGGGCCTGTTTCACTGTGTGACACTTCACAGGTTACTGACTGCAACTCACCCAATCCTTTTGGGTAAGTCATGGATGCTAGAGTGCTTCAGCTCCAAGACTTCTTCAGGGATAGAACTGAAAGATTACACAGAGGACAAATAAAGGCAAGCTCAGAGTGACAAAAAAAAGGCTTAGCTGAATCTTTCTCTGCAACCTTGACATTGGTTACTCTTCAACTCTCAGAATAACTTGCCACTTAGAAAAGTGAGATGTTACCATCACACCAGACAGGCTGAGAAATGAGTGTTTGTCTCCTGGCTTTACAGGGAAACCTTGATTTATCATGGAAATTTTGACATCACTGTGAGAGATCTCTTACAAAGGAAATTTAATTAAAGAATTCGAAGTACTTTAAAAGGAAGCTGATAAATGAAAGTGAAGATCTTCCTCTTCTCTGGTAATTGTGGAATTAACAAGATTGAAAAATGGTTGAAATTAGCTTCTGTGACAGCTTCTGGGTCCATAGAAGCTTCATGTATCTTAATGTCTGATTCCTTCCACAATGGCACTCCAGAGCATAAAAAGGTCCCACCATTTTTTTTTCGTTTTTAACTTAGAAGGGAGTTTTCCATTGTTTAGATAATTCTTAATGTAATAATCCTGGTAAAATCAAACTGAGGGAAGAAAAAAAGAATAATTGTTTAGAGACAACTTCCCCTAGGCCTACACCACCCAAAAAGGATGGAAGAAAAGACAAGTTTTAATGCCACTATCTACTGCAATATCATCAATTAATTGTTAACCCTAAAGAAATGCTGTTTTTCCACAATAATTTCATTTATTGAAGCTTCACAAACTTAAACTATGCATGATTTACGGTTCTTTAAAGCTTTAATGAGGTATAAATCTGTTTATGTATAAAAGCCTATCTCATACATTTTCAAGGGATATTTTACACTAAACTTCTGTATACTAAAGCAAAATTAATTAGTTCTTCAAAACATAGGGCTCTAAATTTCACTTTCATGGCAAATTACATTTTGCTTTGTTGCTATCTAAGAGCATGTGGATTAACTTAATACCAGTTTCTTTTCTATCAACAGTGATTTGAATGTCATCTTAAGATTTCTCTTTGACTTTATGGCTATTAATGGTAATAGCATCTTTTTATCAAAATTTGTCTGTAAAGCTATATGTGAGTTTATTTCACATTGACTGCACCTAAACCTACAAAATATAACTACATACATCAACAAGAAGAAAAAGAGTTTGTGGCCAACTACCCTATTCTCTCCTAGAGAAGGAGAGAATGAATTTCCCCCCACAAACATGCTTACTCTATAGATTACAATGGCTCTTTATTATCAAAGGACTGATCTGACAATCCGGAGTATTAAAATTACAGAAAACATCAATCTACACCAGCCCAGAGCTTTTGCCTTACATTTTTAAACAAGTAATCCTAAAATAGCAACTCTTAAAGATATTTAATTTTGAATCATCCCAGATAACTGTCTGTTAGATGGGCTGAAGCTTTTGACAAATTTTTGGCTAATTCTGGTTTGGTGCAGAAAGGAGGAGCAGGACGTGCCTGGAACTGTCCAGAAGGGTAGTATGTTGGGCTGATTTCAGTTTTGTATTTAAGTTTCTAAAGTCTGAGTCCAGTTTTGGGCATTTAAGTTCTTTCTCTGGGGGAAGATGAGAAGACTGTCAGCTACATTTAGTTGTCTTCTCCATTTGCTGGCTGATTAGCTTCTCTAAGAGAGTCTCAAGTCTTCATTCTTTTTCCTCTGTGTACACTGATTTAGTTGTCTGTGCATCCCTGACATTATCTATGATGATTGTGGAATATTATACTTTGATCTGATTTTACCTTAAATTATGTTACCACAACAGTCAAAATTAAACACCCCATTAAAACAGTGCTAATTAAAACAGTCTGCTCCATCAGACACAAAACTTTTACTGCCTGTATATTACCTTAGGTTTTTTTAGCAATATTTAGGATTGATATCTGTGATAATTTTGTTTGTCTTTTACCTGATGAACTTTACAGCAGCACCCAACCTTACTGTAGCTAAGAACAGCCAAATTAGCGTCATCAAAGATATTTTTAAAGAGCATTTCTCTAGACCTTATGTTTTAAATAATTTGGAAATAAAGTTATTTCCTGATCAGCATCTTAAAATAATACTTACTATTTATGCATGCACTGATGGTATTAGACAGTTAGGCTGAAATCTGTAAGATTACCATGATAGATTGAGGGTTGAATCTCCTCTAAATTAATCAGAATTTTACTTTCAGCAATAATGTAGATAAATCTTTAATCAAACCAAATGGAATTGTTTCTACATGCTGCAGCTCTTTGTGCTGGGGTGGTTGAGTGGAAGGTGCGTAGACAATGTAAGGAGCAGCAGTTGTTACAGAAACAGCTTTGCCTTACACCTCTAACCTGGGAATGGACCATGAGAGAGGATAGCATCCATGTCCTCACTCATAAAACTGCCCAAAGGATCTGATTAAAGTTGTAACAGGAGCTGTGGCAGCCAGCAGACGCTGCTCAACAACCTTGTATGACCAGTGTGTCACAGAAAATAGTATCTAGAAGGTGAAAAAAACTATTCCTATGCAGAGAAAATCTGAGACACTTCCTGTGTCACTAAAGTCTTCCCACTTCATTTCTCCTCTTTGGATGACCTGAGGTTTCCCCTGGTGTTTCCTGTTTTTGTCCCTCACACATCCCTTAGGGACTTGGGACACACACTGGCTGGTTACCTACCTGAGGATGAGCTTACATCTATCCTTCCCTCTCCTCATAAAATCCTGCCTGAGCTACTGTGATATTCCAGCCCTTTTCTGATTGACAAGACCCCCTTGACAAAAATATATTATTTGGGGCTCTACTTCAAAAATGCCAATATTTGGTGAAGAATTTCACACTCTAAATGCTTTTGGTAAGCAGCTCCTTTTTAAAAGTAGTGTTTGTAAAAATTGTGTCCCAGGCCTAGTCCCTCTAGATTTTAAAATTTTACTTATTTTTAAAATCCTGGTAAATAAAACTACCACATATGCTATTCTTAGGTCATTAAAAAAGAAGCAACAAAAAAAAACAGTTTTTCATTTATATTCATAAAACATTTCAGCTGTCTCTCCAAATGAAAAAGACAGTCCTGAAATCTTCAGCTTAGAGCATGTGAGTACCACTGAGATTGAGTTGAGGTTATTGTTAACATACGTATTCTAAATTATTTAAATTACTTCTGCTAAAGGTTACCAGTCAGACAAGAATATCAACTCTGTTTAACTAGTTTAAACCAAAGACCAGCAAAAGTTCAGATCCTACACTTCAGAATTATTTTCACTAAGCTTCTTGGCAATCTGGAAAGGAGAAAAAATATAGGAAGAGTTTACACAAATATATATCTTTCTATACTACATGATGATGGAGAATATTTGGAGATGGATGTTGTTTCACAGGTAGGATTTGACCTGCCACATGGATGGTTCATTTAAAATTTATAAATCCAAAAGACATGGCTTTAGGTTTAATTTGGTAACCAATATGGGCAAATCAAATCAGCAAACTAGCTCTTTAAACATGTCCTTACTCATACCCGAAATAATACTATCTGAAAGAAAAATAAGAGACATAAGTCTGACAAGCCATGTTGAAGGTCTTTTTTTTGACATTCTTAAAGCATCCATGGAATATCAGAAAGTGAAATAAGACAACTTTCCAATACTGAATGTGTTCCCTTTACAATAGGACCTCTTTCCAGCAGACAAAGATGTAGAAATAACTTTAAGAATGTTTTATCCAGTGACCAGCATGTAACTCTATCTGCTCCAAGTAAAGAGAATTAACTCCTGGTCTGCAGTATAAAAAGATGAGTTTCTTGGAGAAGTTACTCATAAGAAAATAAATGAGAAAAAAAGTCTGTAACAGTGAATGATTTTACCAGATTAAAAAATCTAGTCGTGCAGTTAGAGAGAATATTGTTATTTTTAAACACAGCCTCAATGAAGAGAAATACAGAAGGACAGATAGCAAAAACTCTTCTTTTGCCCTTTATTGTAAGTCGGTAACAAGTGAAGTAGCAATGACAAACATATGAGAAATTATCAGTGGGAAATTTTACAACCAGAAACACTAAGGAGAAAGAGGAATTAAAAAAAATGAAATACTTTGAAAAAATTAATCCTAACAAAATCATAGGGCTGTTATAAACAGGAAGGAGGTGGAATTCTCAATAACAATGCAGAACAGACAGAAATATTCAACTAATATTTCTTCATAATATTGTCCTATCCTAGTCATGAATACCATATGTTTTTGCCTAAAATAATATGGAAATAATTTTTAGCACATGAGTAAGTTAAAAAGAAATTATTACTCATCTGCCTGAACAATCAATGTTGCTATTTAAGAAATTCTAGAATGTTAAGGATGTGGATAAAGCCGGGGTGACATTTGGACAACATGAAAAATATGACCTTGGTTTTATAATTTTATCTATGCTGGAATAACTATCAGGGAAAATGAACGGAATCCTGATAGGTGACGTAATCAATACAAAAAATGATTGTGTAATTAGTGATAACGAGCATTCAAACTGGGCAGCTTTCTGGGTGAAATTGTTGGACGTGGTTGATAAAGATGACTGCATTGACATACGCTTCTGTAACGCGACAAACATACAGCAGTATATCAGCCTAATTAAGTGACTAGCATTGTACAGAATCAGTGCAACACATAATAATTAATTGTGAAATGGCTGAATGGCAGATCTACAGATGTAAGTACAAACAGCTAACCACCATCCCTTGGGTAATTCCTGAGGAATTTGTGGAGTTCAGCTGTTTCTCATGAGCGAGTTTTCCCCGACGTGTGGCTGGTGCCAGGACTCCCAGCCCAGCCCAGCCCAGCCCGGCGCACAGCGCTGCAGTGCCCAGCTGGCTGGTGCCGCTCCACTTGCTCAGATCCCTGCTGGGAGCTGGCACAGGCTGTTTGCTGAGCTGGGCATATGCAGCAGCATTAGCACCAGTTCCCTTGGCCTGGCGTGGCATCCTGAGAGCTGAGCGCCTCTCTGATGAGAAGTGGAGTGAGCTGTAAACACACTCTTGACACCACTGCTGTGGGGGATTGAGCCCCCCATTTTGGAAGATGCTGTCCTCCACTACTGCATAAATTTTTGAGTGATCTGAAGAAATATTTAACAACAATAATGGTAAAATTTTCAGATGACATGAAATGCATAATGCACTAAATAATGCAACGAAAAAAGTTTTTCTGTAGGGAAATTGACATCCTTTAGTGAACCAGGATCATTTGAACGTGCTTTTTGAGACAGCTGAATGCAAGGTCATTCAGCAGGAACAAAGAATGTAGGTCACGTTTAGAAGACTGGAGACTGTGTCCTGGAAAGCGGTGACTCTGAAAAGGATTTAGGGGTCACAGTGGTTAGCCAGCTAAAGAGAAGCTCCCAGAACAATGTTCCAAGGCATTTGGTACAGACTTCAGACACAGGAGTGTTGGGCGGTGACATAACTGCATCCGATTCTACTTTGACAAAGGTGCTCAAAAATTACTAATGTTCAGAAAAGCTGAAACTGTTAGAAGACTCTTAGATCTGAAAAACTTGATCAACATTAACAGAGATGAGAAGTCAAAGTTACTTATTTTATCCAAAGTGAAAAGACTGTACTGTGGTTTATAAAGATGCATTTACAGGGGTCTTAGAAATACAAAATATTACAAAGTCTGTCCAACAAGCAAAGAAAATTTGCTTTAAAAACAGTATGCTTTGTTAATAAGATGATTCTATAACTGTTGAAATGTCTTATTCAGGCTGTTTCTGTTTGGAATTGCATTATTTTAATTCAAATGAAGAACAAACACAAGAGGAAAAGGTAAAGCATATTTTAAAGTTCTTTAAAATTAAAAGCATGGTAAAAATGCTTACAAACAGACTACACTTTTGTGTTGTGTCTTCATGTTAGATACAAAACTTCAAATGAACAAAACAACACATTTTAAGATACTTTCCTACTGGGTTTATACTTTTGCCTTGATTCATACTGTATTCTTTTCTCTTGACCTTTATTTTAATATAGTCAGAGTGAAGGTCTTGAACATCTGTGAAATATTTTGAACACTTAGGCTAGATGTAAATAATACATGTCAGAGAGATGTAAACACCAATGGGAGAAATAAATTATGTACGTGAATGCAGGGCACTATAGCTAAAGTAATGAGGTGAGACAGAAGAAACTTCCATTAACCTGATCATCAGAAAAAAAATTCCTTATCATTGGAGGAATTCAACTTTAATGGGATGTTTCCTTTGGGGAGCAGAAGCCCCAAAACATTTAAATGAGACTGAATGAACTGAACAAAATAGCACTGAAGAATGTCAAAGAACACTTCTTTTTCAGGGCCATAATGGTATTTCCCATCTCTAATACTTGTGATTGCCTGTTTTTTCTCATCATTTAAGATGGTAATGAATAATTTATTTGATTTTAGACCTACAAAAAAGTGGCTTAAAGAATAAAGTTTTGTTGTAAGACTACCAGGATTATTTTAATATTAGTTTTCATTCTTCCCCCAAGCATACGTTACCAATGTCACTGGTATCTGTTTTGTCTAAGCACAGACCAAGACATTTTCAAACCAAACAGACTAAAAAGCTGGTGAAATACTGAATGTGGATGTGCTCATTTTTTAAGAACTTGCACCTGAAAAACAATAGTCTTTATAGTAAAGTGACTCTGCACCTCATTGTCCATAGGGGAAGAGTTAAGTGCCTTAGAACACAATTGTACATTGAATTCTGACTCTTTTTGATGTTCAGGTATTTTAGTACTATTACTCCTTTAAGCAGAGGTTTTTCCGAAGGTTTGAGGTGCTCATTTCTCTTTCAAAAACTAAGGAAAAATGTGTAGCCAAAAGACTTCTGTCTGCTCTGTTCTTTAGTGATTAAAAACTCCTCCAGGATGACGAACACAGGGCAACAATTCATTTTTCTCCTTTAGGGAATCTCCTGTCTCCTGAGAGCCTACATGTGGATTTCTCTAGGGGAAAAGAAAGGGAGTGCTCCATCTCCTTCTTCTTTTGAGCCTCTTACACTTTTGTGGATGGAAGGCTTGGTTTGCCTTCAGACAGATTAAACGGGAGCCTCTATTCTGATTAAGGGGCTATCAAAGGGAGCAGGGTGCTCTGGGCTTAAGTCCCTGCTCCACTGATTGTCTCTGGATTAATAGATATAAAACATAAATTGTCTGAAATATAGACACACAAAGCCATCTTTTGTCCTTCCCAAATGAGTGCCATAACCACGATGTTACATACTAATTCCCTCTCTCTGATCTAATGCATTTTTAATTCTTTCAAAGTGGAGCAGCTCCAACAGAAGGGACAGACTGTTTTCTTCTCTTCCATGTCCCCCTGGACCATAGGCTGTTTACCTGACAAACAGAAGAGGGCTGAAGTCTTTGTTGCACAAAGGAGAGCAAACCAGTCCTTCACCTCAAGAAGGATCTCACCATTGAAATTTTTACACTAAAGGTAAGAATAACAAGCCTATGAGGAGAAAGCATCAAGTATGGCTGAATTTGTGTGTGGAAGTTGACTTAGCAAGCATGCTCCAAGACCTGATCGATGCAGGCATTAAAGATGAGCAACTCAGTCAGATGAAGCCCGAGATACCTTTGGCCAAATAGATGTTCCAAGAAATTTCAACCTAAAAACTGTAGCACCTATGGAAGTTAGTCACGTCCGAGATCAGCTGTAACTAAGTAGTGTGAATAATGGCTCCATTGCTTTAATACCTAAATTCCACATCAATCCCACCTTCAGCACCCAAACCGTGTCATGGGGTTTGGGGACTCGGTGGATTTCATTAGCTCGCGCCCAGGCGAATCTCCTGGAAATGCCAACACACACATTGCTAAAATTACTTCCCAAGGCGCTTTTCGGACTCGGGCCAGATGCCCCCCTCGCCAGGCACAGCACTGCCCCGGGCACAGGCAGCTTCGGATCGGACACGTCTCACCGCCCGGGGTTGATGAAGGCTCCAGGAGGGCAGCGACCCGCGGTGCGGCCGGGATGCTCCCCGGGGAGAGCCCGCCGGGATGGTGCCCGATGGTCCCGACAGGGACCCGGCGCGGCGCGGGCAGGGCGCCGTGCCCGGAGTGGCTCTGGCATTCCCGCAGCGCCGATGGAAGAGCGGGACTGCAACGGGAGGGAGAGAGGGGGAGACAGCGGCGGCGGCGCCGCCCTCTGGAGAGCGCCTGGGAGAGGCTGGTGTGAAGAGCCGCATTTCAATGAGGGCCGGGCTAATGCAAATCACTGCAACCGGCAGCAGCAGAAGAAAGGCGAAGCAGCTGCAGCTCGGGCTCCCCAGCAGCGCACTACAGCCAGGGGAGGCGTAACAAAGGCAGCGGAGCCGCTTTCTGCGGCAACTACTGCGCCTGCAGCCGGGTGGTCGCA
>VWYI01021362.1:1292-30231 GCA_013399455.1 Anthoscopus minutus
GCGATTTTAAAGATGTGATGAAAAGTCTCTTGCCTGATGCACTCAGCTAATGTATCTGCTACATTTTTAAAACTAGGAAGGTTAAATACTTGCAAATAGCATAAGATTTAAGAAAAAAGGTTGCACCGTGGTGATGAGAAGTAATCCACTGAAGGAAAAGTCTGTCTTTCTATTTAATCAGGTTGCATATTCAGCATGTATGGGTGTGTGTGTGCAAGTATTTTATCTGTTCTTCCTTTGTATCATCTGGTGCAATGCTCATGGTTCTGAGTTTACATTCTCAACAGGGACTGTCTGTTTCAGAAGAATTAAAACTTCTTAATGGAAGGGGGAAAAAAGACAACTGAACCAGAGCACAAGTTTTCCAATGTAATGGAGACAAGATAAGCATCCTAAAATAAGACTGTGGTTGAGAACAGAGGGGCAACAGGAGATTTTGTATGCTTACCAAAAGAGAAAAATTCAAAGGCTGAATTCACTTGAACAGAAAACAGACTCTAAAACCACATAGCTGTCTGATTGTATTGAATTTGAACAATATGAAAAGAAGGGAAACCAAAGAGGCATAAACTAATCTTGCCATGAGTAAAGTTGATGATGTTAAGTGATAGACAACCATTGAACCTTTTAAAAGATTCATCTTTTCCCATTTGGATTTGTGCTAGTCTGCAGCTGATGGCTACAATGGCCTTAATTTTTTCCATCTGTACTGGCTGTAGTACCTGAAGTCACCACTTCTTTCATCTGTTCCTTATTAAAACTAGACTGTATCTCACCAATATAACCCTATTGTCTGTGACCACGAAATGAAAAATTCTAAGTGTTAACACCAGTGAACAGCCCTCCCCAGTCTCTTCAGCATTTCAGACTGGTAAATATGACTGATGAGAACAAAAAGGGCTACATGGATAACACCTGGGAGTAATAAAACTGCTGTGATCTCATACTGTGTCCTTGTCACCTCTCTGTCCCTGACACACCGACACCCCGGCTCTATACAGCAGCAGGTACACAGAACAACTCAGGCACAATATTAAGGACAACCTTAAAAGTGTAGAGTAACCCACATTTTTGTCCCTTCATACAAGTTGCTTCTGCCAAGAATAAAAATACTGAAGGTCTGGTGCTGGCAGGTGTTTTTGTCCTCTTCTGCCAGTAATCCTCTGCACTTCTTCCCCTGTGACCCCCTCTATTTCCAGCTGTGGCGCTGGTGTTTTGTATGGGCTGTGCTCTCCTTCACAGCAAGTAGTGGGGAGCCAAGAATCTTTGACTGCATTTGCAAAACTGTTTTGAAAATGTATGGAAAAAATGTCTCAAATGACAAATAACCAGAAGAAGGAAGAGGAGAGGGGAAAGGTGAGCCTCATATAAATAAGAACTAACTTAAAATTGTTTCTGAAGAACCTTGCACCTTGCAGTCCCAATGATGGCTGATTGAAGGCAGATGCCACAAAAGCAGAGTGGAAAAATAGATGCGTGCTGTGCCCATAATGTATCTTTTTTAACAGTCTGAGTCTCTGGGGCTAAAAAGGGCTGGTGTGTGACTTTGTCTCTTCCTTTTTTTCTTCAACTTAGATGCAAGTGTATTTATTATGCAGCAAGCTGATACCTTTCTGTCACAAAAAGTTAACTTTTTTTCCATTGAGTTTTATGATTATTGGAAAGGGGAAATACTTGCATTGTTTTCATGACTGCAGTGCCAGAGTAGCTCAAAGTCCTGGTGCATTCATTGTCACAGAATTACTTGAAGGACACTATTACCTACTCTTTGTGCATGGCAGAACTCGAGCTCAGAAACTGGTACATTCAAACTCAGTGACTTGCCCAGCATTACATAAATTTCTCTGCCACAACGAGGCCTTGAACTTGGGCCGCCCATGGTTGTCGACATAGAAAAATCAGTAATTCAGAGTTTTCTTTTCAGACAAAATATGCTTCTGAAAATACCTAATTTCCTTCTTAATTGCTTCTTAGGTCTACCAAATGTCTACAGCTAACACCTGATACCTTGAATAAACCTCAGGATGATATGATCAGGCATATTAATAAGTCTATTGATGATTTCAAGTGTTTTTACTGTTCTGCTATTTTATTATTAATAATTTTTAATTCTGGTGTAATCAGTAAGTGAGACTGAATAGGTGAATATGTATTGGTGAGCCAGGGAAAGGCTAAGAGCCCTAGCATCCAAAATACCAAGAAAAGTAATTGTCTAGCTTGTTGAAAACACAAGGATTCATTGTTTTTTAAAAGCATAAAACTTTCCTAGCTAGTCACCAGTATCCCTAGGAATATTTTCAACTTGTTTCTAGGGGAAATAGGCAGGAATCTTGTACATTTGTTCCTGCCCATGAATACCTGACCCCTTTATAGAAACAGAACTACAATTATAAGGAGAGGTGCTCTTTCATCAACAGGAGGTCATAGGTTTTCTCTCTTTTCCCTTATAGCAAAAATACTTGGAATTAGTAAGACTTAAGGAACCAGTCTGATCTTCTGTAAAGACAAGCAGCTTTTTTTGAGTCAATCTCGTGCATTGCCAAAAATACCTAGAAAGGGAATGTTTAAACACTCACTGCACTCTCATTTACTTTTGGATGAAGAAGGCAGCTTCAGAACATACATGAGCCTAAACCACTTCTTTTACTTGATGAGGCAGTACTTAAGGACATCTATGGATTATGAACTATGCTGTGTTTTCTCTCACACCCCATGACTTGCTCAGGCACAAGAGATGATGCTAGGGAAGTGACTGTAGCTGAATGAGCACAAACATCTAAATCCATGTAGGCTCTGTAAGTACAGAGAACCACAGAATATTTTGAGCTGGAAGGGATCCACAGGAATCATCAAGTCCAACTCTTAAGTGAATGGCCCATACTAGGATCAAACCCATAACCTTAGCATTATTAGCTCTAAGCAACCACATCACAGATATCCAGCAGAGAATTCACCGTGGGTCAAATTGACACTCCTCTGGCACATGAACAGAATTATCAAGTTTGTACTCAATACAGAGGAAGAAACCTGTCAGTGCAGAACTTGAAACAGGACTTTGGGGTGCCAGAAAAATCTGGTTTTGAGTGCTTCTTCCCCAACAGCATCAACAGCATCAGCTTCTCCAGCACCCTCAGCAAACTCCACAGGGCACAAAGAGCAGAGCTCAGCAGCCTGCCTTGCTACATACCCCACAAGGGAAGGACAGCAAGGCCATCACAACTTCCTGACAGTTTTATTGTGCAGTTCTAGAGGTGGATCTTGGGGAAATTTT
The DNA here is from genome assembly GCA_013399455.1 of Anthoscopus minutus. NCBI lineage: Eukaryota > Metazoa > Chordata > Aves > Passeriformes > Paridae > Anthoscopus > Anthoscopus minutus. The sequence goes on from VWYI01021362.1 coordinate 4,564, forward strand.
CTCTCTGTGTTGAAACATCCATGAGTTATTAATTTACTATAGGCCCATCACTGTCTTGATTCTTTTGTTCAGTCAAGAGTGCCATAAGTCAGTGTCCTTTTTTCAGGACTGTAGCACAAGCACTTTACCAGTGGCAATGCCTTTGGGCAGCAATATCTGCACTTTGCAGTCCACAGGCAGTGCAGGCAGCTGTCAGAAATGGAAGGCAGATCCATCCTGTTCTCCTTGGCTCCAGTTCCTAGAACACAAATCCCATTCCTATCTCTGTTGACCAAGAGTAACCTCTGGGGCAGAGGTGATAGGCTGAGCTGGATATGCAGCATCTGCGCATGAGTCAGAGCAACTTCTGCCTGCAGGTGTGGGCCTGAACAGCAGTGGAGTAATGATCGCAGGTAACACCTACATAGAGGCATCTCACAGCCAACAAACAACTGAGCAAATAGCTCAGGTTCCACCTGGTCCTTCAAAACATATCTTATTTGTGTTTGTGCAGCACTACCTAACACAAGACAGAGAAAAGGCACCATCCCCAAAAACTATAATTGTTCTAAGAAGTACAGCACCTGTCCCAAAAAATCCACATTTCTTGTTTGCAATCCAAGGCTTTGAGCTGCCCCAGGAGAGTAGCTGGATGGGCAGAGTGTAGATATCCTGCTCCATCTTTCAGCTCAGGGAGAAAAGCACCCCCTAAGCTGCTACTGCTGCTATAGCTCTGCTCCTGCAGCTTGGAGCACTGACAATTCCAGGTCTGCTGCCCTTTATCTGCTACAAGATTTTCCAGCCAAAAGACGACACACACATCTTGTTATGACAAATTGCTTAATTACAAGTTTGGCAATATGTAATACTTTGTATTTGCTGCTATCGTTAAAGCTGAAGAAAATGAAAAAAACATCCATTACCCTGAGAAAAAAGTCTAGTCTTACCATAAATTTCTGATAAAGAAACGAAGTAGGTTCAAGTTTAATCACACCAGCAGTAAATCAAATATCAAATTTAAAACAACGAATTACAAAGAGCCTCCTCACAGTCACTTAGCATTGATAAATTAGTAATGTAATATTAAATTATTCATATCTTTTTTTTTCCTTAGGACTATAATGATATACTGTACACAGCACTGATAATTTACTTAGACTGAGTCCATTCATTTAATTATGCTGCTAAACTTGGTAGGCCAATTGGTCATCATGAGAGTTTCCAGGCAAGCTAATCACAAATATATAGAACATGTCCCTTATTGTCCCCAGCGGCTAAGTGCTAAAATGCTATTTAGTGCTCAGAAGGTTAATGTCCTGCTTATGTAAATTGTCCAATTTAACATTCAGCAGCAGTACCATAAATTCTGGCTCCAGGATTTCATTAAACGTATGTTCAAACTAGTTGACCTTAAAGGTTAACAAGCACAAGTTAAACAGGACAATTATTTAACTCGCTTCTTATCAAGAGACTGAAGCGCTCTAGCCATTTAATAGTTATGCATACTTCACAATTAGAATTCTTAAAAGGTCTCTGATAAAGTGGCAGGTCATGAATTTTCATAAGGATGTCAGATAATAACTATTTATCTGCACTTGTTTTTCTTTCTTATAAACTTAAACTTTGATCTTAACATTCAATTAGAAATGATTCCACCAAGGAAGACTAGGTGACTCAAGGAGCTTGTCTTCACATTAATTTGAATCCAAATTAAGCTTTAAAAACATTGCATCCATATTGTCTCCTACAGAAATTAATTCATAAGTTAGCGACCTATTCTTTATGCAAAAACCACTCCGGCCTTTCAGCATTAGGCGATTGAAAACCACTGAATGCCAAATTATTACATCAGGGTAACAAACACATTTTAATGCAAATCATAGGAAGAAAAGTCTCCCTATACATCATGAAATAATTTGTATCATACACAATCAACTTGCCTTGTACTATGTTACCCAAAGATGAAGACAGATTAGCCAGGATCATTCTTTTTTTACGCTGCCCTATTTCTCACACAGCCTCTTTTCCCGAGGCTTTGGTGAAATACGAACAGCAGCAGCTCCTGGAAGAGGCTGCCACAGCCACCGCTACCTGTGGCAGTGCTGATGCATTGAGAGCAGCTCCTCTGCTGACATTTCAAATCCCAAGCACAACTTCTAAATGCAACAGGATCAAGTCATAGCTTCAGGGATACATTAAAACAGTAAACATACATAGGAAATCTCTCGAGCTGACAGTAACTATATTCCAAGGAAGTCATGAGAAACCTTTTTTATTTTTTTCCAAGCTCAAAGGTACAAGGTGATTTCACTTTCAGATAAAATAGCAACTATTGTTTTATATTTATAAACCATACAATTTCCACAGTATTTAAGCAATAAAAATTGAATGATTATTTGAGAGAGAAAAAGTATTTTCTTTTTTTCAATATGATTATGCTTTCATCCAGCTCATGGGGATCTTTCTAGAACAAAATGTTGTTCCTGAGGGTGTCTGCTGAAAATAGGACCACAGGACACTTTAGAGATAGGGTCTGATTTTTTCAGTAATACATATAAAAACATGTAGCTCAGCTGGAGTTAAGTCCATGAAGATGGGAAGTTGGCTACTCATTTTCCAGTATTGTACTTTAAAAGTTTACTATCCTAAAAGAGATCAGAAAGCTACACACTTTGGCAGTCAGAACAAATTGCCAAGAATAAAGTTATGTCATCTAAGCCTTGAGGGGAAGGGACTAAGACTCTGAGAGAGCTGCTACCTGCAGTACATTTAAACAGCCCAAGGAAGTGCGATATATTCTAATTTTGTGAAATTAGCAGATTACTTTGGCTTGCTTCACCAGAGTTTTGTTTCCTAAAAGCACTGTAATTTAATGATGGCAAAGCAGTACATGATGAATACTCATTTGTCTTTCTAAAGGTTATTGAAAACCTTGCAGAAAGAAAAGAATTTTCTAGCATCCTGAAAGTGATGGCTTTTTATGACCTCATATGTGGCTCCTTTTCCAAACTTCATCTTTAGAATTCTGGCTTCAAATTCTTCCTGAAAGAGGACATAAATAAAACTGAATGGCTAATGGACTAAAAACACTTATGATCAGGTTTTCATAACGAACATTATTAATGGTTTCCTTTGCACATGCACTGACATATAGTGCAATACTCATTTCTAAAGTAAGATTTAGAGCCCTATTTGCAATAAAAAGCTAACAGATGCAAATAAAAAATGAGAGATTCCATTACATAGCTACACACAATGGATTTCTATTAAAGATAAACAGAATCATTTTCTTCTAAAGGCAGAAAGAGCTTCATTGGAAACTCACACATGTACGTAGGATTCACATTTGTCTTCTCAGACATGGGTATGTTTCTTTTCTTGCTACCAACAGTACTAAGACCTTGGGTCTAGTTTTGAGTAGCAATGGAAACACACATCGTTTTTTTTGGCTCTTCCTAGAGTTGTGAATTGTCATACCTGAAATATCAGGTTGACAGAACCCAGATTATCTCCAAACGCAAAAAAACACCACCAAATCCAACAGAAACACCCCAAACCAACTCCTCCTGAAAACCACAAAAACAACCCCAAACAAATGTATATCCCTCTGCCAGACTTCTAGCCTTTCTCCCACATCACACCACCACCACCACATTTTTTCTTTCTGAAGGGCAGTAACAAGACAGAAATGAAATCCAGAAATGAAGACAGGCAACTTGAAGAGTTACCACAAATCCTCTGCTCTGGCTCTTCACAAATCCATTATTTAGGTAAATATTTTTGTCCCTATTTAGAAAGGCAAGTCATTTTTCCTGCTGCCACCATGAGACCTCAGGCAGCCCCATTCCTGCAGAACAAATTAAGATCCTGCCAGCATGCAGAGGCAAGGAGGCTGAACAGCCCCAAGAGCCTGATTTACTCTTACAACAAACCCAAGAACATTTATAGAACAAACTGCTTTTGAATTTAAAAGAAAAACTTATTTCTCTGATTCCAAGTTCCTTCAATAATTTCCATAGATCCATTCTAAACATCCAAACTCATTGCATCAAAAGAAATTCAGGGATTTCACTTGCAATAATTATTTCTGTTGGGGCTACAGTAAAAAAGAGCAATTTGAGTCTAATTAATGTCAGCACTCAGACGAAAGCTGAAAGAGTACTTCTATAACAGGTTTGTGCATCAGCAATTTCATCATTAAGGTACACTACTAGAAGTGTATAAGCATGAAAATGAATTTAACAAACAATGACTAGTAATTATGGCTTTGTACAGGCAACAAAAAAACAGTATATAAGTCTATTTTGCCTGAACACAGTAAAGGATCTGCTACTGAATATGGGGGAACCAGGAATTTGTTCACTTATCTTTTATTAAAGATGAAAGACTCTTAAAAAACCTTGAAAAGCAATCCCAGTATCAATTGGGAAGGTGCCTGTTGTTAGAAAACAGGAAAACTTCATGAAGACAGATTGGATGATGAATCTCTCCAGCAAGTTTCTTAACAGAATGGGCTTCAGGTTTGATAGAGCCACCTCTTCCTTTAACTTTAATTCAGCTTATCTAAATATAGATTCACTGAAGAGTTTAGGTCCCTCTAAATATGTCCCAGGTCTGGCAAGACTCTTGAGAGATCCCACCTCATTTAAATGAGTCTTAACTACTATTGTTGGCCAAGTTCTTGTTCAGCTGAAGGCGTATTAAGTGAATTCACTGATTCGTAGATTATTTTCACTTTGAGGAGAAGAGAGTGAAGGAATTGGTAGCATTGAATTTTAGGAATAAATTACTTTGCAGCAATACATCTGAAAAGTTTAGTTTCATGTGTTTAAAGTGTTGTGACCTTACTTCTAGGAAAGTTCAGGTTCTTAAAAACATACCATTATTGAAAATATGAGAGTATGACAGGAGACCAGTTGTAAACAAATTCCCATTGTGCTTCAGTTGTCAGGAGGGAAAAAAAGTAAAACATTTTACAGAATATTTGCTGATATGAGAATTCAGGCTTTTCATCAGCAAAGCAGCACACCCCAGTAAGAAGATCTTGTGCCTGCAACCTTGTGTATTCAGGCTTCATCAAGATAATTACACATAGGATTAGTAAGCAAGTTTTAAGAACTCATGGAGAGATTTTGTATGCTGACAGGCCACAGGTATAGAGGCATTGCTGAAGAGGAGTTTAGAAGATTTTTGAAGCTGGATTTTACTGAGTTGTTTGGGGTTTGTTTGACTGATTGCTACAGGATAACTTATACATCAGGTGATACTGAAGGGAGGTGTATCAAAATCTGATATTCAGTGAAGTGCAAGAATTCATGCATTTTCTGATTTCATGCAAACAAGTTTGAAGTAAAGATCAAGCCCAGCTAAACCCCAGAATTTTCCCATCTTCCAGTTTAAAAAAACATATCATGAAAATTTTAAGCTAGTTTAATATGATTTTTCTTTGGCTCTTACACTATTGCATAAGGGTGTTATCTCATCCTCCTCAATTATTCCAGTACAGATTTTGCTTTGTAGTCACAATACTGTTTTTGGCAAACCCTTCTGCATTTCTATTTTATAATGACTTTTATGGCCAATGTGAAATCACTGCAGTGAGGCTTCTAGCAGTTTTGTGAAGACTGTTATAATAATGAAGAAAGTAGATCTGAAAAATTTTACTATTTGAAGTAATAATTAAGCATCATATAAAAATATTTAGGTGACAAATATATAAACCTTTCAACAAAAAAAAATATATGAACTTCTCTGGGATTATTCAATAGTAAGAAATGACTCATAATTAGTCACCTTACAGAATTATCTTTCTCTGCATTTTGTTGCTTTATAACTTGTGTCCCTGCACAATCCTTGTTGCATACAAGCTAAGTCACTAGTCTGACACCCTTGTCCCACTTGGAAATTTAATTACAACTTGGGCATTAGGCATTTGGATTCTTTTCTACTACAGACAGGCTTAAGCCACAATCTCTTCTGCAATTCCCAGGAAGCAGGAGACAACTTTCTGAGCTTACCCAAGCTTTTCTGGCTTTTCATACATGCAAGTTTGTTCTTCTTTTTACTAAGGATTACTGAGAAATCTTAAAAATTACCAGCCGTGATTAGCATAGCTGACAATAATTTAAATGTAAAAAACTCCATCCCTAAAGCCCTAAAGATTTGGATACAATATTCATTGGTCATCTTGTTCTCCCATCTGCCCTTCTTGACAAGTCCTTAAACATTTAAAATCTAACCAGGACATAAACCCACATTTTTAGAGACAAGCTCTTTTTCTCAGTTGCTGATTGTAGCTCCAGCCCACTCTTGTGATGCAGGTATTGATAAAATGGAAAAAGTCTGCCATGAATTACTAAAATTCCAGTTGGTTTGTGTTCTGAACTTGATCATGTCAGGTAATACATGACTACCATAATTCATTCCAGTGTAATATAGGAAAAAGAATGTTTATTGAGTGTGAACAAATGAATGAATGGAGTTAAGGAAGAAGAAACACAGAAAAAATTAAGATTTAGATACATATTAGGTAATTTAATCCTTTTATCTCTTTTTCATTTTCTCATATTGAAAAGGGAGAAAATAGTAATTGCTCCTCAACATGACACATAAACTTACATATCTCTTAAACCAGGAAGCTGTTTTTTAAATGGCACCACGGTACTGGTTGAAAGCTGATATATAATAATCAACAACAGCATGCAGAATAAATTGTGTCAAATAATTCAGATAGTTTCAAATTCGAGCACTTTAAGTTTGAAAAACACAGATTTAAGATTACCAGTTCATGCATGCACAGGGTGTAAACCTGCTGCATTCTGTGGGTAAGATTTCACAATGTCTTTTTAAAATCATTTTTCATTTTTAAAATAATTTCATGATTCTGAGGGTTTTTTATGTACACAAGAAGTCTTGTCTTTTCTTTGTTTTTCATTGCTGAGGTAGCTAACAGTTGCACAAGCATTCAGCTAAGTCCACAAATATGTTTATGTTTAAAACTGCAGGCATAAAGGTTTGCACGTGTTGTACTTACCACTCTGTGTCTCCCTCCTAAAAACATTAAGATTTACTGTGCTGGTGTTTGTGAGGCTCAGGGATCATATGGACCCACATGGAAAGAAATAGAAAGTTTCCACCTGACCTTGCTGGGAGCTGGACCAGAACTTTCATGAGATAAAACATTTGCAGAAGATCAGGTAGTACTTTATTATGATTTATTAAATGTCAGTTTATATGAGTTTTATTGAATATGAGATTAGAGCTGTAGTTATTATATGACAGCACAGTTCTGTGATTTACTTATGAACTGCTCCTTTTTTTTTTCATCTGCAAATACCCTGCAGAACTGAGGGGGAAACATGGCATCACCTAAACCAAAGAAATAGAAATGAGAATAAACATATTTAAATCTTGGGGCATTGGAGAGCCTTATCATGCTCATCTCCTATCTGGTGTTATTGATCTCTCTTAGCGCAGGAATCAGGCTATGAATATGACCTACAAAAGTGGCAAAGGTTTTAAACTTTATTATACTGGCTTGGAATTCAGTCTTCATTGGAACAGAAAGGGCAATTATTCTGGGGATATGTGGAGTCAAGGCAATTTCTTCAGAAAGAGAAGAGGAAGAGAGTGGTAGCAGCCATAGGAGAAAGCTGGAAAAGAAAAAACAGCTGGAAAGATCCGAAACAGTGTTCAGCTGGGATGAGTTCAGATCTTGGGAAGCTGAGGATAATGACACACGAACATGTGAAGGTTGCTACAATTCTCCATTTTCACAGATGTCAGAATTTCTAGCACAGAACAAGGAGCTACATTTGTAATTATCATATTATTTTTTCATTTCTATTGAAATTTAAGCATAAAGAATTTGATCCAAAGGATACTGGAGGCAGTAGGTATCTACATTTACTTCCACACCATCCAGTTAAGCCAAAACTGTAGCCCTATCTTAAAGGCATTTGGTGGCCTGCACCCAGGGTCTCAAGAGGCTCCACTCTGGGATGATCACAGGCAAGAACTACAGCATGACTGAACTTTTTAGGAAGGGTAATCCTGTTTGCCTAGACAAGAGTTCCTTGGCACAGAACGAGACAAGTCTGTGAAGACTTTCCCACAAGAACTAAGGGTAGTGCAAAACTTTTACTGCCTTGCTTAAGCACATGGTACATTTCTCTGACCTTGTTCTCTTTTCAAATTTCCTTGTTCACATTTCCTTGGTCTCAAATGTGCATAAACCCACTGCACATTTCCCTGTGAGTCTGTGCCTGAGCTTTGAAGATCATCCTGCAAACTTCCTTCCTAGAGACAAACTGACAACAGATTTAAGCAGATGTTGGTCACTTTGTTGCTGGGATCTAAAAATTCATTGTAACTCTAGATCACACCAGGACACAGGAATTGTACAACTCCAAGGAGAAACCAAAAGAAAGTCTTATCTTTATTTGTGTTCTCTTAAAATGACAGACCAAGAGAGCTGGAGTTATTCAGCCTGGAAAAGAGAAGGCTCTGAGGACACCTCACAGGACCTCTCAGTACCTAAAATGGCTTAGAAGAAAGCTGGAGAGGGACTTTTCACAAGGGCATGTAGTGATAGGACAAGGGATAGTGGCTTCAAACTGACACAGGGCAGGTTTAGAGAAGATATTAGGAAGACGTTCTCTACTGTGAGAATAGTGAGGCACTGGCACAGGTTGCCCAGAGAAGCTGTGGATGCCTCAACCCTGGAAGAGTTTGAGGCCAGGCTGGATGGAGCTCTCAGCAACCTGGTCAAGTGGAAGGTGTCCCTGCCCATGGTGGGGATCTGGATCTGGATGATCTTTAAGGTACCTTCCAAACTAAACTATTCTATGATTCTATGAATTTGCGCCTACTATTTTTGTAATGAGGAATACACAGTAATTGCTTCAACTGAGCTTTATCCCAGTATTGTTGATATTTAAACTTTCAGCCGAAAAAAATGAATTAATATATTTAAAATCTTAGGGAAAAAAGTTAGGATTGCAAATTCCTGTGCCATATTTTTACTCTTTTTAATTGGATTTTTTTCCTGATGTTGGCCCTGGTGCACCCACAGATCAAAGTTCTGTGCACTGTTTCCTTAGCTGAGGTTTAACTACAGATCTGTACACAGAGAATGGCAGCTTGTGCCTCTACTGCTCCTCAGCCACAGCTCATAATGATAAACTGGGACGCAACTGCTGCTTTATCTGGTTTGGAAAGATTCTGCAGTCTGGTTATATCTCCAGCATTCCTCAGACCACAGTTTCAACAGAGAAAACATTCAGACCAGAGTGATGGGAGACAATAACAATCATTTGAAATGAGGTTTGGCAACAAATTTTCTAACAAACGCTCTAGGATAATGCTGGTGGAGAGAATTGCGCTCTCAGAGATGTGACTTGTTAATTCAGTCAGAGGGAAGAAGATTCAGAGCCGTCATTTATTGGAACCTATTACAGGACTTAATCTGAAGATTTTGACATACTTCCAAGACAAATAGGCTACCACGAGTGAGACATGTTCAATAAGGTGTGCATTGCAGGAAATGAGGGCTGTAATTGCCATGCTGAGAGAGCTTGTTTTCTATGCAATTTAATGACCTTCTCTGCGCAGCGTCCCTTCTGACACAATGTGATTCCAAGATGAATCATGCCAAGCACATGGAAAAGGTCTTTATCATAACACAGCAGACTTTACCAAATGGCTACTGCTTATTATTGGCAGGCACCATAGGATTTGAGCCTCACAGAGTAAAACATCAGGAATTACATCTCCTGTAATGCTTGGGCCTCTTCATTAAACACCATGGGGGTATTTACAGTTTCCTTGTTACTCTGCAAATCACAGCAGTGGCCCAAGTTTTTCAGCACAAGTTTTCTCTTTGCTTGTGTCAGTGAGTTAGACTGAAAACTGTACCAGAGAGCTCCACTCAGCAGCACAGATTATGATAGAAACAAGTCTAATTCTGTTGGTCCTTAGTACTTAACCAAGACATACTTAGTATTTTTACTCTTTCCTTGTGCAACAGTTTCCCCAGTCTTTTCAGAATATCTGTTACTATTTTCTTACCTCTCTCCACTTTCTAATTTTTCCACCTCATAATGAGGAAGGAAAAGAAATTTGCTATCTTGCAATCCACATAATTGAGGAAAAAATGTGGAATGACAGAAGCGCAAAGACATATTGTGCAGAGCTGCAACAACAAAAGAAATACTTACAAAAATAAAGAGTATAGAAATTTAACAACTTTTTTAAGATTTTAAAACCTGAAAAATACTGATGACTACGCTACATGTAACAGTTTCCCCCTCTACTTCCTATAATCATACATATGTACTTGGTAATGTCCTTGGTTATTTCTACTGCACTGATTTGGGCCTCCAAGGAATCCTGGAGCTTCTGCCCTCCAGCACATTTCATTGCTACAAGAACAACAGTTCTTGATAACTTATTTTTGTTTGTTTAATTTAGATATGTAACAAGTTGCCTAAGATTTGTTTCTTTTACAGTTCTAGTGTGCTAGGTGGTGCTGTTTGCAGGATGCGCTTCTTATAGGTGCATCGAATTGAGTAACTGGATGATTAGCAGTGTTACAATCTGGCCTTAAAATCTAAGTGCCTGTTTAGTGGTTGTGAAGTGACAGAAAATTAGTGTTACTAAGATTTCTCCCACCTAAGCTAGGAGAAATGTTTCCCTACACACTTCTGACCAGCCAGTGCTAACAAATACTACCACTAAGAGAAAGAGATTTCAGTATATCAACTAGAGTTTGCAGATTTTTCCAGCCCATCCTTTTGGGCCTTAAAGCAGTGTTTGAGAGCGTGGCTAAGTTTTCTCGGGAACTGAAACGAAGCCTTCAAATGCCTCTTCTCACCAGGCACCCTATATGCATACAGGATTAATTTATTTTTATCGCTGCCATGTCCATCCACAGCGGGTCCCCAGGGTGGAAGCGAACAATCAGCCTGAGCTGTGCTGTGCTGCGCTGGAGCGTTTCCTAAGGCACTTTCCACACTCCAGGTGAGCGCAGCTTTCCCGGCACAGGGAGACCCGGCAGGCCACCATCGGGGCCTGGGTGGAGGTGACGCCACGACGGCGCCTCCGAAAGCTGGAACAGCCGAAAGCTCTGCCCAGACTTGGCTCGGGCAGCAGCCAGGGTCTGGAAGGCATGAGGGCCCTGACAGCCCTGCTGGCTTTATTCACGGACCCACTCCCGCCCGGCAGGAACCCCCCGACCCCGCCGCCCTCGTCTCGGAAGCGCCGCCCGCCTGCCCGGAACCTCTGGAGCCGGAACGCAAGTTGGCGGTGCGGGGGCCGGACCGGAGCGCTGCACTGGGTGGACCTTGAGGAAGATGGCGGCGGCCGTGGAGGGCCCGCATGGGCGCGGGGCAGTGGGCACGGACACAGACACGGACAGCGGTAACGGGAGCGAGAACGGGGTGGGCCCCTCTCTTCTTCTGGAGCATCACTGGCCGCCGCTGTGGGCCGTCTTTGACCTTGGAGGTCTTTCCTCTGTGCCCCGTCCGAGCCGGCCAGTGGATCCGTGGCCCTTCACCCCCCCTGATCCGGACCCTGGGCCGAGGACCGGCGCCGGTCGGGGTGGGGAACGTGAGCTCAGGCCCCCGCCCGGCCACCTGCTGAGGCCTTTCCCAGAGGCGTGTCCCGTGGCTGGCATTCCCGCGGTGCCTGGTGCTGTGGCTGCTCCTGCCCGCCCTGTGCTGCCCTTTGGGCTTTTCCCTCTTAGCGCGAGGAGTACCGCCAACAATTCCTTAATTCCCTAGGCCCTCCAAAATAGCTTTCAGTACCCTCTTTCTTGGGAGAGGGTGGAATGACTGTGCAGGATTGCACGAGTTCCGTGTCTGCGAGACCGCCATCTGCTTCTCTCCGAAAGAAACCCCTGGGACGCTCTCGTGCCAGTAGTTCCCCCTTAACGCTAGGTTCTCCACTCAGTCTCGCCTACTTGTGCGTTGTGTACCTAACTAGTTGTGATGACTTCTTAATTCTGTCCTGTAATTGGATCTGATGTCTTTTTTTTTTTTTTTTTTACTTATCGAGGACTTAGGGTTGTGACCCTTTGGAGCTGTGGCTTGCGTTGGTCCTGCTTGGTTTGAGCGTCAAAATTGAACCCATAGGAAAGCGTTGTGTGGATGCTTCTTTCAGAGCTCATTGCTGAATATTTGCTGTAGTTTAACTGTGTGCCTATACCTTGATCACTGAGCGAATTTAGAAGATTTAAGCAGAGAGATGTGTACTTGTATTTCACAACACACACATGCATACAGAAACAATTAGAACTTTTTATATTAAATCTATTCCAGATATCAGTCTTTTCAATTCAGAATAGGGCCCCAGGTTTCTGATTAAGATAATCTGGTTTAAATTATTTTGAAACACCTCTTCTGTATCTTATGCCGTTGACTGATACTCTGATGTATTAAAGAATAAATTATGCCTGGTGGTGGAAACTTTGTTAATTTTTCTGTAATTGTTGGAAGCAAAATGTTGTTGGTATTATTCTCCTATTTTATTGGCAGAAGATGTTACATAAAGGAAATTATCTATGCTTTTGCAAATTTCCTTCTGATAAGTTTTATATGGCTAAATGCAAAAGTTGGTCCTAAGCGGTATGGGGGATTCGGGTTTGGACTTTTGGTAGTTGTTAGCTTTTGTGTGTGTAAAGAAGGTCACAGCAGGGGTTGATTCCTTGTTTAGAAGCTAAATAGCAACATCCTAGCATGGACAAGGCCCAGGGGTGAAAACTTGATGTTTTTTTATGTGTAGGAACCAGGATGTGGTGATACACTAAATTTGAATTTATAGTATAGTTTAAATTTATTTGTTTTTTTTCTTTGCAACTCAGGATGTGGAGATATACCAATATAGAAAAGGATAAAAAGGATGCCTTTAAGTAGTTACTGAATGTATTGAGAAAATTTGCCACTTCTAAATTCCAGTTTTTAGTAAGGGCTGTTGGAAAACAGCTCCATCATTTATTTTGAGTGGAACATGAGGTACCACTGTATTTGCCTTGGTGGTAGTAAAGGCCATACTGGTAGAGATAATGACCAAGTATTCAGTAATTATTTCTCTTCCACGTTTGTTTTTTAACCATAGACTCTTACTTCTTTCCATCAGGATAACTAAATGCTCCCCAAGCCTCTAAACATTCCTGGGCAGGAAAGGTTTTAAATTGGTCAATGCCACTGTTTTGCTGTTAGGGTTTTTTTCTGGTTTAAACAGGCGCATGGAGAAGGCAGAATAATGAATTAGTGTGGCAACAGAGTGTATGTTTGTATTTGCTTAGTAATTAAATAGACAGTTGATTAATGGGGAATATCATTAATAGCTGCCTGTATGGTTTTATGCAGAACAGATCTTGTGAAGCTTTCCTGGCTTCATTCTCTTAATGGTTTGGTTGACAGAGGTACTTCGTGGGATATAGGAGTGCTTACAAAATAAAGCACTTGGCTCAGTAGTACTGTGATTTAAAATTTAAATTGTCTTTTCTCAGGAATTTGAGAGAGAGTGGTAGAGGGATGAAAGTGAGTCAGGTGGGGAAATCGGTCCCTTGCTGATGGGACTGGGTGGGATCAGAAACCAGCCTCCTTCTGTTCAGCACTTGATTTTGCAGCCTTGAAAGTTGCATATAATTAATTTAAAATTTAATGTGGCACAAATACTAATGGTGTAGTAGTTAATGGTGGCAGGATCTTGTGTGTGCCCTGCTCTTGATTATGTGGTGAAGTGAAATAACCGAGCATATGTTAGCACACCCTAAATTTGCAGCCCATTTCATTCTAGTTAATCATCTGCACTGTTAAAGGCTTCTATTTTTGCAGTTTGACTCACTGAACAGAGTAATGAGCACTATTTCTTCATGTATTTGTTGTGCCGTCAATTTGGCTGTTTTCAGCTGTCTTAATGTTGCTTAATTCCAAACTTTGGTGTTGTGACTGCAGATCCTTCTTTTATTTTGAAAGGCTCATAGGGGTGAGGAAACTTGACTTTGGGGGTGTTTTACTTATGTAACCTGAGCAGTTACTTATCCTAGAAAAGCTCAGTGCCTCTGGTTTCTTTTGAGCTGCCTGATGACTGTCTTGATGCTGTATTTCACAAAACAGTCCCCTGGGTTCATTATGCTTAGGTAATTGTACTTTTGCTGGCAGTGTTCTCTCTGAGCAGGTTTTACTGTCGTAAGAAATGCCCCCCAGCTTCAGTTTAATTCCTGTGGCTGTTTGCATAATTCCTGTGGCTGTTTGCACTCCAACACCAGATGTCACTGTTGCAGTTTCTCTGTGAGTGTGTACATATATACACACATATTTGTGTAGATAGGCATTTATAAGTTACACTTTTTAAACTGGAAAATAGACAGGTTTTGCCCGCATAATTAACAGCCCTAAACATAAAAATTTTTGATAATCTAATAATAAATACCCAATGTTGCCCTTTCCTTTTTGCCTGGCCTCTTTTAATCACTTTAAATCATCACTGAGGTGAGCAAGCACTGGCACTGCATAATTTCTAATAAATTCAGTATAATGATGTGTGGCTGCTTGAGGAATTAATTGTAACAGCACACGTGCAATGATACCTCACTCTGAACATGGATGACATTTACATGTGGAGCAAATAGTGAATGATTCTTATTAGAAACAATTCCTGATACTTTTTTTTGCTTCTTTCTTTCTTTTTTTATCCCTAGGTTCTGAGTTAAGCTCAGAACTACCAGAAGACAGCTACTCTTCTGGAGGTGAGGCCCTGGATGGTGATGATGAAGATGAAGCAGCAGCCCCTGGCAATGTGGCTGAAGAGGCAACAAGCTCCAAAGATGGCCCAAGTTCAGGATGGGCAGATGCCATGGCAAAAGTGCTCAACAAAAAGATTCCACAGAATAAGTCCACCATCTTGGCCAAGAATAAAAGTCTGGAGAAGGAGAGAGAGAAAAAAAAACAAGAGAGGCAAGAAAAGAAGATGAGGGTGAGAAAAAGATGCAGTATTCCATGTGCAGTGGCTATCAGATGGGCTACATGCAAGATAGTCTCTGAGCACTGTCCCAAATCTCTACTGAGGCTGTCTCAGTTTTGGAGTCTCTCCTTCACAGTGATCTTGAATAGCTTTGTTTTTTTTTATTTTCCAGTCATGCTGTGTAAGGTTTTTTCCCTTACTGCTTTTTCTGGGTCGTCAGGCAAGGTGAACTTTGGCAGCAGGAGTGTTCCAGTCTGTCAGCTGAAGGCATTTTCTTTTTTGAGGGAGTGAAAGCATCTATATTAAACTTGATTTTTCTAATTGGCGTTGTTAATTTGAGGTGAAATTCACTTTGTTGGCATTAGAAATTGAAGTAGTTCTCTACCACAGAAAGTGAGAGGGAGAAAGAAAAGTAAACTGCTTCCATTTATACTGTGCTGTGATTTCCAAAGTCAGGGCCTCTGGGTTGAGACTGCAGTAATCATTGATGTGGTTCTGCATTTCTGTTTGCTCCTCTCAATCATTTTCCTAATTGGAGTTTTTTGTTACCATGTCAGTGCCCTAAATTGCTTCTTGTTCCAAAATTGGTATGAAGAAAACACAACCATGTTGGCAAGTAATGCATTTGTTTGTGCCTTCAGTGGAACTTTTAATTCCAGACTCTGACTGATTTACCTTCAGGCTAGAAATACATTAATAATTCTAATGTCTCATCCTACCAGTTCCGTTTCAGTGGGATAACCAGGTTATTCACCTGACAGTTAGGGACATGCTGCAGTTGGGCCATGGCTTGCCTTTTAAATACAGAGAGCTTCAGTACAGCATCTGCACAGTTATGGTTGTCCTAAATACCTGCTGTCATCCAGTAAATATGTGAGAATACTGCAAAACAGAGATGGGCTACAGGTCCCCAAAGTGCCTTGTTTAGAAAAACTTGAAAGCAATTTGCCTTCCATTGATTTCTTGCTGATGAAAGGTAGGATGGGGCAGTTCTTTTGATCAAAGGCAAAAACATAAGCTCAGAAATTCATAGTAATCTGCCTGGAATTAAAAAGATAGACTTCTTGCATAAAACAGATTTAATGGAACATCACCAGGCCTAAAACACTGTTAAATTGTTCAGAGGGGAAGAAAAAATGTCACTACTTTACTCCTGAAGCAGAGGTCATGAAATACAGTGGTCTTCTATTGCAGCAGAAACAAAGCTGGTGGTATTGTGGTATGGAGAAGTGGATCAATTTGCTTTTGAAACAGAGAGCCTCCAAAAAATAGACAAAAACTAATACTGTACACGTGACTTTTTCTCTGGTGGACACTTGGGGCTCTTCCTGTATTACAGTTCTGCCTGTTGCAGTCTTTGCTGAGTATCACTTCGGTCACAAAGCCATACCGGGACCAATTCTGTAGGGGAAGTTAAATTTCCAAGGCTCAAAATGTGACATGCCCATCTTGATGGACCCAGGATTTTACTATGTTTAAATTTCTCTGTGATCAGCTTGTGAAGTCTGGGATTTGAAGGCTGTCTTTTAATAATTTCCTTGCTCAAGGCAGTCAGTATGAAAGCTTCTTTCTCCTAGGCTTTTATTACTGGAAGCAGATGACTTTCTGAGATTTGAGTGTGGCCCTTGTTGTGTCAATGCAAGAGACTTGCTCAGACCTGTTGTCCAGCCCTACATTGGAGCTCCCCTTACTTTCAACCAAACTGAACTTTGTAGACACTTCTTTTCCCCCTGCTACATACTCTATCAGATCATGCTGCATTCTCAAATGTCCATGATGTTTCACATAACAATATTTATAATGCAGCTTGATAAAAAGCGGGAATGGGAAATGATGTGCCGAGTGAAGCCAGATGTTGTCAAAGACCGAGAGAAGGAAAGAAATCTTCAGAGAATTGCCACAAGGTAAAAGTTTTTCTGAATGCTTTCCTTAAACATATGTATATCAAAAAGAGGAGGAAAAGGCATGTGCAGGTAATCTGTTTCCAATCAGATTGAACTCTTAAGAAGTGACTAGCAGGAGCTGAGAGATTTATAGACAGGTCTACATTGTGCAGTATCAAGTTCAACAAAAGATTTCAGAAGCTTCATGAAAGAGTAAAAATGTAGATGGGAATCTAATGTTCACTTAACATAAGTGCTTTGTTGGATCCCCTCATTTTGTTAATTTAATGCCTTAAAAATGCAGAACAGTTGTTTCTACTGTTCTGGTTTTTTGCTTCTCCACAGAGGATTCACCAGATCTATGGCTGTGAAGTTCAGCTGCGTGTTCACATCACGGTAGTTTGGTTACAGAACTAGTTGAACATTTTGATATGCTGCCTGTGTGTGTCTCCTTGCTCATTCCTCTGCCTTATCCCCCAGCTTCGGCTGCCATTAAGAAACTTGCCTGAGTAATTAATAACTGATTTTGGGACAAATAACGTGCCCCCAAGGATGAAGCATGCTCAAGAATGAAACTGATCTCAGTGCCATGTTACCAGGCTTACTTCAGAGTCTGAACAGTTATTTGTACATTTGTTTGTTACTGGTTCCTAGCAATAAGTATGAAGGAGGAGTAAAAATTGAAAGTCTTTTATGTTGTAGTAAATGTTACTTCTTACCCAAATTGAGGTTCTAGGTAACCATTTTGGGGAGCTAGAAGATATCCAGTATCTGCACTGATTAGCTTTAGCAGGGAGTTCATTTCTGTAAAAGGAACCTGAGTTAAAAAATGTGTTTTGTTGTCTTTTTCCCTGTCCTAGAGGTGTTGTACAATTATTCAATGCTGTCAGGATGCACCAGAAGAAAATGGAAGAGGAAGTGAAGAAAGCTGGGAGCTCTGAGAGGAAGCGTGCTAAACTGATGTCTTCTGTTTCAAAGAGAGATTTCATCGATGTTTTAAGAAACATGGAAGGGGCTAAAGGAGGCAAGAATCCAGCTGGAAAGGCCACAAAAAGTAAACAGGTAAGCTTCATCTGTGAGGAAGAAATGCTTACAAAGTACCTTCTCAATGTAATGACTCTCTGTTAATGTGCCTGCTCTTCATAAACCTGTGACCCAAATGGCTGGGATATTTTGACCCTTCTGGAAGGGAACCAGTAGCTCTTAGCCTGTTTTCTCTTTTAACTATCAAAGTACAAAACGCTGGAAGCTCTTCTGGTATGACATCAAACCTTTTATGCAAACAACTTGGTTTAGCTGTGTGTTTAATAAAAGATTATGAAATACTGGATTTTATATTGGGTTTTGCACCAGGCATGGAACAAACTGCTAGATTATGGTGGATTGTGGCATTTGGAATTTGGCCAATAGTAGATAGCTCCTTGAAATTTTTAAAGACCTGGAGGCTGTTCACCTTGCATGGTGTATTAGATTGTACTACTTGTGTGTGTCTATGGTTTGGTCATGTCAAACTTGCTTCCTTTGGGTGATTATGATGCCTTAAACAGAAGGTTTTGCCATACAAAATGAATACCACAACAGACAGAAAAAGAGATTGATTAAGCCTTATGTGTAAGCTTTTCTTTCCCTGATTTTCTGTGTGCGTTGGGCTGGGGTGGCTTCCTTGCTCTTGGGATGTTTTGGAAAGAAATACGTTCCACTTTTTCCAAATGTGATTGAGACACAGTGTAGTTGGACTCGTCCAACTCTTCATCAGTTCTTTCAGCTCACCAAGTAGCTCAGGGTTGAAAGCAAGTTGCTCAGGCACACTCTTATTTCAGAAGCTGCACGTTCTTGAAGCATATTTGTGTTCAGGTTTGAACTCTGTGCTTGGTGGTGGGTGGAATACTGCAGCTGGCGCAGACACACTGCAGTTAACTAAGTGCTTTTCCGTGCCAGGAAGAAATACTTTAATCAGTTGGGAGACAACAGTTTGTCATATGTTTTTTGTTTGTGTGCACTTGGGGAACATGCTGAAACACTGCCTGGCATGGAGTGCTCATACAATTTTCATGCAAGTGCAATATTAAAGTATTTTTAAAATTCTTTGGATAATGAGAACAATTTAGTTTGGTGCTGACACTTTATTTCTCCTTAAATAATTCCAGCTTGCTTGTTTGGGTGGGGGGGCATGTGCATGTGTGTGGTTCTCTTTTTTTGGTTTGTTTGTTTGTTTTTCCTCCCTTGGAATAGCAGAATATTGGAACAAAGGCAGTGCCAACTACTATTGTAGTCAGCAATGAATCAATAGCTGAGCAAGAACTAGGACCTTTGTTTTGTGTCACATTGTAGCAGGGCAATTTTTCAATTACTAGGTCAGAAAACAGAGATTGCAAATGTTTCTATACTTAAAACAAGTTTTATTTTGGCAGCATCAGTAACAGTGTATTTCCATTCAAGACCTCTGGAGATGCTTTAGATGCTGGCTGGTTACTGTTGGTTTTGATTGTTAATGTAGGTGCTGCTCTCACATTGCTTGTGGGCAAAAGCTGGGGTAGGGATTGGGGGTTTTGGTTGGGTTTTTAAATTGCATGTCTGCCTAGACAGACCACCCCACTTCCTCTCTCTCTTGTTGCCTTTGCTTCAGTGACTCTTCATTCAATTTAATACTGAACCAAATTCTTCAATAACTCCTTTTCAAGCTGTTCCTAATCTGCCTTATTTTCTCTTGAGAACATATCTTACTCATTTAGCAAGTTCCCCTCCTGGTAGTTGTTGAGGCTTGAGGTTGAGGCCAAAATCTGCTCTTCATTCTCCTTCTCAGAATTACACAAATATTTAGCCACTGAACTGTTCTGCTGGCCTCCACTGTTGTATCACTGCTTCTTGGTGTTCGAGGGTGTTTCAGAGGGTAGGAAGCCTGGATGAGGCTTTTCGGTAGTAAATTCCTTGCAGCAGGATTTCAGCAGATTGTTTGTGCCATCTGAAAGCTTTTGTTTGTTTGTTTTGTGAGTTTGTTTCTAGCAGTTGAGAGTATAGAGTGTATTCATTTTTTAAAAAGAGGGGGAGGAAGATACATTTATTTATCTCAGCAAAAACAATGGAAAAGATGCCAATCCCAAAATCCAGGCACTCTGCCATCAATTATAAGACAGTCCAGAACAATAAAAACACTACCCCACCCACATAAAACAAGCAGTCAGCAGGAAAAATAGCAAAAGAAAATTTTAACAGTGAAAGAAAACCTTTTTTGACTCAAGCCTTGTGCTGTGACATGAGACTTGACTATATTTTGAGAATGGACGAAAGCATTTTCTTGCTCTGCAGCAGTTTTTGAATGCAAAATTTGCTTTGTATTTTTGAAAGTTCAGCAATTTCTTTCGAATGTCAGGGGTTGTTGAAGAAATCCCTTATAAAGCTCTGTTGATTGACTATTTAGCTAAGTATATTTATGTGTGAAAAAAAGTAATTATATGCTCTGTAAGGGCCCATCTGCAGCAGTGTGATTTCAAAGCAGCATGACCACTTTTTAAATTTTGTTCTCTATTTCCATCAGCTTCATGTGGTCCTGGGAAGGATAGGTAACCTGTGCCCCACTAGAACATTGTTCATAGTCTTGTTTACTTTTAGCCATTGGCCTAAATGTTTCTTGGCATATACTTACCAACATAGCTATGAAGGAAAAACTGTAAGGCTGTGTAAGTTTTCCAGTGCCCTTCTTGTGAAACTGTAGCCCTTCTTGGAGTTCTGTGTGCCCAGCTGGGAGTAATTACTTTTCTGAGCTGGAGCCAAAAGCTTTGCCTTTCATATCATTTGCTGTTTATCAAGGTATTTCTTAATCCTTGCTGAGCCAGCTGACTTGTGTAATATTTTTTCCTGTTTTTTTCCCAAGTTACTGTGCATGATGCTTGCCTCTGGGTAAGATCCCCAATTTTGCTCCCCTCACCACCTTGTCTGAAGCCTTGCAAAGTGGGAGAAAAATGTAGTAATTAAAAAAAAAATAAACTCCCACTCATTTGTGTTCAGATGGGCTTTTTTTAAAGTTTTGGGGTGGGTTTTTCTGGGAGTCTTTTACTGGCAGATATTGTTTTGTTTAACACAATCCTTACACATCAGCTTTTCATTTCAGGATGTGTTGGTTGTATCTTCCTGTAAGACACTAGAAGCATTATTAAAGTTTTGGTTTAGAAAGGGTATGTATCAGAAATGCTGTTTTTTCAGGCATGGAGGCTGAAGTATTTTTTATGTCTGTAGAATGATTACAGAAAAAGGTATGTAGTGGCAGTAAAGGATGCCTTGTAGGAACCTTTTCTTTTCTTTAGGCCCTTAATAATTTTCAGGGTGCTCTTAGGAAGTACCTTTGCTTCCAGGATTGAGTGAAGTTTCTGTTCTCTTAGAGTTGTTCTCTTAGAGTCTTAGAGCCAACAGATAGTTGGCTAATGTAGTGAGCTACATGAGGTCTTGAAATCTTAATTGTAAGAAAACAAAGAAATTCAGAGTTACTGTCCTCGCAGTGACAATTTCATCTTGACTTTTCTCTTTTCATTTGTGCTGCTCCCTGTAAAGCATTTTACTGTGTGGCAAACCATTTCTTAGTGACACATCAACAACTGGTATTAAAGTTACAGATACTTTTTATGAGAAACATAACCTGCACTCATGAATCTTTCATTTTTAATTAGGACTTTGTAGCATGATTTTGTTTCAGCCTGTAAGCTTTCTTATACCAGATCTGTTGCAGAGCATTTCAGTAGTGAAAATAAGAGAAAGATTTCCTGGTCTTCATCAATAACCATGATCCAAATTCTGCAAGGTAATCTTTCTGTAAACTAGGCTTACTACATGACCTGGAGGTACAATTTGATTCCTATGTTGTGATGGCATCTGGAAAAAATTGGTGTGTTAGTCTCAAAATAGTACCTGTTCTAAAATAATTTATTGATGGGAAGGAAGATGAGTGGAGAAGAATACAAGTGCTATTTTGTAGCAGCTATTGCTCATATGGGACTTAAAGTGCTTTTCCAGAAAAGTTCCTTTTACCTCAAGCATATTTTACAAATGCTCCAAGTATCTGGTAAGTAATTTGTAAGGACAGTGATTAGAGTCAGGCTTACTATAGATTTTTCTTCTGTTCATAAGACTTTATTTTAAGCAGTAGTTTAAAGATTGTTCAAAGGCAGAAGGAATACTTTGCTTCCGACTTTGACCGCTGTTCTTGCTGGGATACAAGGAGTGCATGGAGGCTTTCATTTTTTAAACTAAATGTGCTTTCCAACTTAAAAGTCACATCAGTTTAAAAACTGGGAGTGACTGTCATCTTTTCCTTGCAGCTTCTTGAGTACTGGCCATCAGCATGGTCTGTTTCTTTCCACTTCTACAGTGTAAAAATGGGGGGAAGGGTGAGAAAAAAAGTTGTTTTCATTCATATACCTCTTTGGAGTAACAACGATCTGAACAGTTGCTTCAGCCTGTGTTAGGAAATTGTTTCTGAAGTGTTGGTGAAGTCAGAGATGGCTTCTGGACATTTGGTGAGGTGTATCAACACCTCTTTCGATCTTATCAAGAAACTTCCTTAGGTGATAATGGCATTGCAGAGTAGCAGAAGTTTATTACTACAGCTGTTGTGTGCTGGTTTTACAGACCTAATTGAAGGAGTAAGCAGGCATGCATGTATTCCAGCAGATTTGAGGGGGCAGCCAAGTATTAATTTAGTTCAGCTGTAGCCAGAGTAGATGTATTCTCCCAGTTTTAATAAATGTCTTCCCATCACATGCACAAAAACTTTTAATTTGGATTCCTTTGAATCCTGTATTTGTATCTGTTTTTCCCAATTTTTTTTTCTCTTTAAGGTCACTCTATATATAAAGTTTGGAGCTGATGCTTTTAATGAATTTTTTGGTTTTGTACCAGAAAGTTGCTGACCACTAATTGTATGCTGTATTCTTAGGAATATCCTTAGGGATGAGTGCAGTGCAGCCTGCCACCAGTTTGTTATCTCCTATATTCCTTATATTCTTTAAGGTAAAGGGTTTTTGTGCAGTATTAAAGGGTGTTTGATGCTGACATTTTTACTTTAAATTGTATTAATTTACAGAGTTTGGTAACAGGATTGGGTTTTTAAGATGTGCAAGCTCAGTTCCCTGATGTCATAGCAGGTAATGCACATCTGTGTTAGCATGGGAATGTAGGATATTGTCAGTATTTAAATGTCAATTTAAATGTCAATGTTTCAGTGTTTGAATTTGATTGATTAGATATTAAGGACTTGGCACTGTAAATTCAACTCCATATAAGACAATTAAAGGTCATGTGAAGGGCTGTATTTTACTAGGTTTACCCTTTTCCCTGTGGTTTTATATTCAGATATCTCTTTCTGTCCTCTTTTCCAGATATTTGATCAGAAATTAGAAAGGGAAAAGGCTATGATTTTGAACTTTGTTCCCATCTACCTCTCTTTTTATCCTCTTCCTATTCTGTGTTCCTGACAGGTTTTTTTCCTCTGCAGCTGAGGGCCAAGCAAGTATCCTGTGCCTAATGCAGGAGCAGCCCTGACAGCTGTTCACACAGAAAGGCCAGTTCCCTGTGTGTCATCATGAGTCACTCATAGTTCTGCTGAATGCTGCCTGCTAAGATGCAGATAGTGTGTGATCAGTGAGGACAGATATCTTAAGAGAATTTGCATGCTAAATGTCTATTGCATCTACTGAGGTGATGACCTGAGGTTTGGGGAGGGCAGTCTTCCAGATGTTTATTAACTTGTCCAGATCCAGGCAAATGTTCATGGAGATAGCAAAAGATATGTTGCCAGTTCCAAAACATTCTTAACTTGATTTTTAAGTTTAAAAATGATGCAAGGTTTTAATGGGTTCCTGTAGAAAATGTCTCTTTCTTCCTTAGACCTGAAGACAAAGTATTTCAAGTTTTTCTGTGAAAAGGAATGAAGTGGTTATATTTGAAACATTGCAAAATCCTTCAGCATGAAGCAGTTGAAGTTTGGCAAATTTTTAAGTGAATATAAACAGGGAGTTGTGATTGAAATGTCAGGCAATGCTGAGACAGCTCCATCTGTCATATTTGAGAGTAACTTGCCTTGCTATTTGTTTATTAGTGGACAGGATATTGTGATGGTGTTCTGTTTTCCCAAAAGATGTTGCAAAGCTTTTTTTTTCAGTAAAACTGTCTAAAACAACCACATTTGAAAAACTTGTGGCATACGTGTTCTTTTGATCTTCCTGTGATTATACAAAGCACAAAGAGTCAAATCCTATTAGACTTTTATCTGCTAAATCAAGTTGGAAGCTTTATAAAAGCAGCTCTCTTCTTATGGCTTTGTTCATAACTCTTATAGGCAGGGCAGTGTACTTAGAGAAAAATACATCTAAACATTTCATGAAGTTTTATAGAGGAATGTTCTCTGGAACATCAGAAGGCTTGGGTGGAGCTTGTCTATCTGAATGTTTGTTTCCCCGCATCTCAGCATTTGCTATTGGAAATTATTGTGAAAAGTGATTCCTTTACTTTGAAGTTTTATTAAGGTACAAAATGTTGTGATTTCCAGAGTGTGTGTTACAAATGACCTCTGTGGGTACCTACTCATCTGTTTCTCTTGGTAGATAGACTTCAGAAGTGGTGGGTCAAACTGCTTCCAGCTTGCAGTGGTTAGAGGGTTGCTGAGTTCAGTAAATTTTTTTTCAGTACTATGGGAAATCCCAGCCAGTTTTTAATGAGTGTTTCTGAAATATACTAAAAGATTAGAAAATGTACTTTTTTAAACCTGCTAGTATTACAAGTTATACTAAAACTGCCTCTTGGAAAGGTTTGACCTCTTTTTGGTTTGCTGCTGAGCTTTGGACAGTGTTCTGCAGGTGGTCTATGTCATTTCTTCTCCACCTGCAGCTGTTGGGAAAGCCCATACAGAAACACAGAAGGAGATGGAAAGGTCAGAAATGCAGAGAAAAGGGTAGCTAAATGTTTATGATAAGAGATTGGGATCCTGGGCAGTTTACATCTTCCTTCATCAGGTTTAAGCTGCTTTTAGAAAGCAGCCTAGGAGTGTTGAGGGGTATGGTCTGTTCCTAAGTGAGTTTGCCACTCACACATGGCAACATGAGGAGAAATGACAGAAATAAAATATCAGAGAAATTTGGATTTGGAGACCTCTAGGATATGTTGCAAAAACCACTTAAATAAAAGCAGGGACAATGACTGTAGGGAGGTGAAATCAGACAAGCTACTTAGCTGACACGAGAACGTCATTATTTCATATTAAGTAATTAAATTGCACAAAGGTTAGTTCCTTGTAGTTTTGGTGGCTTTTTTTCCTCATCCTCCTACCTCAGAGTTTTTTGGATCCTTATACCTCTTTTGGGACTCAAAAGTGGAAGTCCTGAGTCAGGAGGAGGAGGCTTTTTACTTGCCCCTCTTCTTTCTCATCAGCTGTTCTGTAAGATGATTTCTTAACTGCTGGAAGGGACCAGCATGGTCATTACTGTAGCCTTTATTGTTCAAGACAACCTTTTGGGACTCACTCCATTATGCCTCTTGCTGAATCATAATGAAAAACAGTGGATGATTTTAGCATCATTTGTTGGAAATAATTTGAGCAATATTCATATTATTCAAATTTTGCAAGCTGCTAATTTATTGGAAAAAAAAATCTGAAATACTCCAAACAGGTTTCCTTACTGGGCCAACAGGCAAGCTTTTATAACAACTTGCAGAAAATTTTAGGTACCCAGCTGAGATAGTCCACAAGTGTCTTTTATAAATGAGTGACATCTGAGAGAAATCTGTTGTGACTGGAAAATGTTTGTCTAAAGTAGGCTGTTGAAAGGCATAAGGATTTAACTTCTGATGGATA